>LJIJ01000509.1:0-106373 GCA_001718145.1 Orchesella cincta
TGCTTGAAATGGAGGTGCATGCATAATGGAATGAAGAAGCTATCCCAATTTTAGCTGCTTTTGCTTTCTGGGATGTGATGGCAGCCTAGGTGTTGTCTTTAAATCATGATGCAGTAGTGCAGCACTTTCACTTTGAAGTCATAGTTTGCCTGTTAATCATTTATCTTGGCTGCTGTCGGTATAAGATTTATCGCTTTGCACTAATCTTCCAGTCAGCTACCTGACTCTTTTTCTTTTCTGCATATGCTAACATATCTTTAAGACACACCTTTGCTACGTCTTCCCTTTTCCGCCAGATTCAGGGGATCGAATCTATATACCTTTTTCTACAAGCCCTTCATTCTCATAATTTAACCACATGCCCATGAATAGCAATGCAGTATGCTTGCTCTCCTTCACTGTCTTTTTTCCTTCCAATTTATTTTCATGCTTAAGGCAGTAGAGCTTCAAAGTCTAAAAAGAATGTGAATAAAACATGGGAAGTACGTTGGTACTGGTCAAAACGGTTAAAATTTCTTCTCAGGCAAGTTTGTTTTACACAAGCCCATTGATGCACATTTTGCTTCGATATGCTCGAATAAGTTGAACAAACCAATGTAAACAGCCGCTTACACAACTTACTACCCTTTTGCTGTGTTTTCTTGCCTAATAATTTAAACATGTCTTCAATATACATAAAATGTCCACTGTTTGTTCTATACATATACAATTATACTACTGTAAAATCTGTATGCATAATTTGTCGACATATATAGGATGGCAATGGTCCCTAATATTTTGTTTTTGTTTAGCTTTCTCATTAGGTTTATATTTATTTTATTATTTTTTGGATTGTTGGTTTCTTGAAGCTATCTATCTCATCATCATCATCTTCTTACTAATGGTTCGTCGTCCTCATCCTCACTATCTGGCTCTTGTTGAACATCAGGTAGCGATTTATTAGGCTCTACCTGTTTAAAAGAAAAGATTTTTTAGGCTTTATCAGTTTTTTTAACTGATTTTACAAGTTTTCTATCTTTTTTCATTTTTAAAATCATCTTTTAAATCAGAGATCCTTTTTGTCATATTCATAGTCGTCGTAATCCTAGTACAAACAAACCTAAATTTGGATTTTGTCTTTGAAATTTACTAAGGCTGCTGAATTGTCATTGGAAATTTTATGTCGCGTAAAATCTAATGTAATTTGATCAGGTATGTTCTAAAATTTTCCGTAGAATGGTGGTATATAATCTACTTTCCTATATGTAATGGTTTAGGTTTTTGGTTCAAATTTTAAAAAATTTTCAAAATATTTTGTGGACTTTAAGCTTATCCCTTTTCTTGTCCAACCATTTATCCCTAGGTACTGTTACCTTGTAATGACGATTAGACTTTGTTCTTTTATGCTTATATCCATGCACTCAAAGTTTGAGAAGCTGAAATGACATAAGATTGAATGTGCAAAGCAATGATTATCATTGTGTTCCCCTAGCGTGTTTAGAACGACTTGTACTTATTGTTTAAAGGGTTGGAAGAAATTCCGTTGCCCATTGAGGATCAGATGTGCCACCAGATAATGCTTTGTACCTAACTATTGTCACTTTGAAATCTTTTACATGCGTATGAGTCCATCCACTCCATTATGTGTATGCTCGTCTAACCTCTGCTTAAAATAATTAGCCATCAGCATCAATACTTGCTGCACTTCATCCTGTACTTTTACAGGATAAGAATTAGTATGGAAACTATGCTCTACCTTTTCAAAATTCTCCCCAGTTCCTTTTTCAAACAAGCTCGTAATACCAAATGATATTTTAAATTGGTTCATGCGAAGACCTTTGAAATGAAAAGGTTTTTCAAGCATCTCCTTTAGCATTGGAGCAAGGCTCTTTGCAGCTACCCTAATGAAAAATTCCATGTCCTTCAAAATGCTACTATTCTCTGGCATTACTGCCTTATATGCACAAATCATGCCATTGAACCCTGTCTCTACCTTTTTAAATTCTAGATGAGGAAGCGCAGCACCCTCATCTATGCCTGCACCATTTTGATTTTCTAAATATTCTAAATACTTTTTATACATGTCGTTATGAACTTCCATACAGTGTTCTAAAAGTGAACCTGGGTTCCTAAATGCTAACTTACAATAATGACAAATTTTATTTCGTAATACTATTATGTCGTTGACATACCGAAATGCTTCACTATCCTCGGCTTCAGCAGCTGGCTGTGATGATGATGATGATGATGATGGCGTTCCTTGTTGTGCATCCAGTCCACGGCCAATTTGGTTCTCATTTTCTAAAAATATACAAAAAATATTCAAAAATTAAAAATGTGAGCAAGAAAAAGGAGGAAAAAGAAGGAGGAAAGGGAAAAAAAGGGGGAGAGAAAAAAGGAGGAAATTGGAAGATTTGAAAACGGGAAATTTTTTAAGTCCCGACGCTTGGGGCGAAGCGCCGGGGCGAGCAGTCGGGGCGCCGAGCGAAGCGAGAAATTTCTCGTCAGAAAAAATTTTTGTGAAAAATTATTACATACCTTCATCAAAATCGTCAAGGTCGGACTCATCGTGAGATCCAACATCAGAGACATCTTCCATCTCCTCATGTCGTCGGGCTAACCATTCATCTATATCCAGATCCTCCGTGAAGTATGTCATGGTTCTGCGGCGTTTGGGTTGAATATTTTCCTCATCATCTGAGTCCTCTTCCCGTGCTCGCTTCTGGGATGCTGGAATGCAGATGGCTTCCTCAAATGGATCCCCTTGCTCCTCCTCCCCTTCCTCGTCTGTTTCCTCAACAAGCACTCTTGGTTCGAGTTGAGCTTGGGATGAGTCCACCTGTGTTGAGGTCGCTCGGGGCTCAAACTTGTGCCTTTGAGCTGCTTGAGTAGCAATATCAGCAATAAACGCCTCATCATAGGTATCTGAAAGAAAGAACAAACAAATAAATAAGTTTTTAAAAAACATAAACCATGTAACATCTATACATCATTTTCATATTAATTTTAAAATTCACTTACCCATTTCTGCATAGTGGTTAAGCACATGGGCAGCATAGTCTTTGTATGTCCTTATACGTAGCTCAGGGCAGTTAGCACACTTTAAAACACCTCTTTGTGCATACCTAACGTTGTAATGCGATGGCTGGCAGTACGCTAACCTAGGTAGAAAAGGGCTTCCAGGTTGAACTACTATCCTCTGGTGGTAAATGGAAGGACAACCTATTGGGTTTCCACTCCATGGATGCACAAACCCAGGACACTTGTGGACTTGGAATATATGAATAACAAGAGCTTCAAGCTCATAGTTGCCGTGCTGGCAAATTCCACAAATCATTTTTGTAATTTTTTAAAAAACTTTAAACCAGTACAACTTTTTAAGGAAACTTATAAGAAAACTTTGACTTATGAAAAACTTTGCAAACAATTCAAAACAAGTGTTTCTCAATGGACAGCCAGAACAAAAATGGGAAGACGGGAGTGCTTCAGCCAACACTACTTCATTTCAGGTTCATGCATATTAAAAGCACACCATAAACGTCCCATACAATATAACATAAAACAAAAGGTGTACAAGCTCATAGCTAAAAGATCAAACCAGTATACTCGAGTTTCTGAGCTTCGAACCTTTTTCCGACTTAAATTCTTCATGAACGTAATCCCTTTCTCAAAATTCATTGCACCTTCATACAAATGAAAATGGTTAAATAAAAAAAAAGGTGCTCTCAGTTTTACCATTTTAGCCAAATATTTCGTAGAAACAGAAAGCCTCTTAATTTTTAAACTCTTTTTTGTACAGAGCAAATGGAGCGATGTGTATGAAAATAAAAAGGGTTCAGTTTCAACATTTCTTCATTTCATTCTTAATCCTCTTTCTTCGAAGCCAAAAAACCCTTATAATCTCTTTTAGTACAGAGCAAATGCAAAACACTCTTTCTCAATTAAATTTATATCGCTCGCTCGATGTCTTCTTTGTCTTTTTTAAGGACTAAATAAGTAAAAAATGAATGGTACTAGTTTCCATTACTTCTAATACAGAAGGAGTAAGTGTGAATGAACAGGTACCTTATTTCACTCTCAGCTCAGCCAGGAGCTATAAAATCTGGCCAGTTTTCTGGATTCTGCATCAGTCTTGCAAACTTGTCTTCCTTGAAAGCACTTTTCTGCAAATCTCAAAGAGCAAATTTAATCAACTGTTCGTCTAAGAACACATCGTATCATGGAGCGTATCAACATTGGATTGCGCACACCTACTCACGGAGAAGTGGACCACTTCTTTGATTCAGATCTCCTAATTCCGTTGTGGATTATTTCGCAATTCCGTCTGAGCTTCTCACCATGATCGTCCGCATGGATAGACATGGAAACTGGTCCATCCGCCTTCCCGTGGCCTGCCCTATCCGTGAGCGTTGCTACAACATCATGAGGGCTCCCAATCGAATTTCTATTGGATTCGTTTGGTATCAACACGAATCTGGCCGTCGGGAGTACTGCTCTCTGATTATAATCAACAACCGCAATGGAAATGTCTATTACTTGGACAACTACCCAACCCCACAATGGTGGACAACATTGCTGAGTTTATGCAGACCCATCTTCTTCCTGACATGACGCTCAACGTCTGCAATTACCCGTTTCGACTGAATGGGTAAGTGTACAAATTTATTCTTTGCTTGTATGCATTGCAGAAAGGGGAATAAATGGGAAAATATTTTCATTGTATTAACTTTTTGTTTGTTTGTTTTGTAGGATTGTACGTGGTCTCCTTTGCTCGCAGTCATTGGTGTTTTCATGTTCACTCGCCTTGGGCATGTTGGTTTCCTTATGGATACTGCAGACCCAGCCCGACCAGAGAGATTTCCGACTGAAGTGGAGCTTCACGCTGCTGCCAGGTGGGCCTTCCTCCCATGCTTGAACCCGGCGTACGCCGCAGTCCAGCTTAGTGATGAGGAGCCTCCTATCAACCATGATCCCAATCCCTTCTGGGAGAGGTTTGGTGATTTGTGTACTTCTATAATTACGCAGTAGCTGCATACGAAGCAGTTAATCACATTCTCCATCCTGATGACCCTGTGGTTGAAGGGGAGGAGCTTGAGGATGGAATGGAAGAGAGTGAGGATTCTGGTAATGACGCGGATGATGAATCCGATTCTACTATTATGAATGTAGCTGAGAATAGGCTTGAATATGAGGATTCAGATAGTGGGAACGATGCGGACTACGATTCCGACGTCACTATTGAAATGTACAACGTAGCTGAGGCTAGGCTTAACATTGTTGATCATGATATGGTTGTGCATGCCATTGAAGAATATTTTTGAGATTTTTGTTGTAATATAGAATATTTTTAATAAAAAGCCTTTTGTTTTGTATATGAAATGTGTTTCGCTTCATACTTTTCTATATGCATATTACACCTTTTCATTTTTTACTTGTCTGCTCCTTTGTCAGAGCTCAGGTACCTTTACATTAATTTTCATAGCAGCCTCTGCCTCGCTTCATACACATTCAGTTAATCTCCTTGCAACCCTTTTCTCAGCTCCCCTTCATACAAATTGTTAAGCTCCTTTATGCCAGAAGTAACTTTTTTAAGCCTGCGGTTTTTTCATGCATATTCTTCATATAAATTTCCTTTACATTCATCTCCTTTTTTTCACAGCTCAATTCAGCTTTAGCTCAGTTCTACAGAGCCTTGTGTACCTTTTCCCTTATGGATTACTACCTTTTCTATGATGCACTTACTATGGGGTATGCTTTACGTGTATAAGTCTCCGCCCTGACCTTTTAGCCAAGTTGCATACCTTCCTTTACTATGGGGTATACGGTCCCATGTATTAATTCTCTGTCGAGAATTTAATGCAGGACAGATACAAAAAAGTGGTTTTCCAAAAATCTCCCTTGCTTCTACTATCCACTACTAAAAACTGTACTTGGATGACACAATTTGACTTTATCACTTTTGCCCAAATTGGACCTGAAAGATTTTCTCTCAAGCAAGTTGGCCAGAAAAGACTTTGCAGGTTTCCCGGGTGATGTGAGACAAGCTAATAAATGCAAGCTGAATTTTTTTCCCAAAATGATTTTGATGCGCACCTTGCTTTCGTTTAGGATGCTCTCCTGATTTGGTTTGACGTTGACATTACTTACGTATGTACTTCCAATTCCGAACTTTTTTCATGTAATGCACTGGATCATGATGCTTGTTGTCGAATATGATGGTTATGTATTCATTCCATTTCCCTTTTCCTTGTTGCTTCCTAGTACTCAGCGTGGATGTGTATAATATATGCGCTGTGATGGATTGCGTAAAAACTGTTACATGATATGATGATGCTGGTCACCTACTTTTATGAAACTGGAACCTTCCTATTTCCTGCCCATGCTTTGTTTCACAACTTTGTCTTGTTTTTTTCTTTAGTCGTTGTTCCAGTTTTTGCTTTCAATGCCATAGTCCCACTCCAAATAAAACAAAGTCATCGACAAATATTCAGATGGGTTTAGCTTGGTTTGTTTTGAGTTTTATTTTATTCGGAAAATAAAATTGGACGCGGAGCGAGCTACGTTTCGGGGTTTAAATGATTAAACACTATGTATACTATATTTTACAAAGAACAACATTTACATTCAACATTCGAATGGAGTTTAAATGGGGATTTTCATATTGAAACTGGCACCACAAGAACAGCCCTGCTCTGCATGCGGATTGTTGACAATTCGGAACGCAGATCGAATCAGTTCCCGTTCGTATCGAGGGTTGAGCTTGGATTATGTCGAGACTCATTTCATCTATCACGACTAATGCTGCACCACTGCTTTCTTTTTGATCCTTGTGGATAACTCTACAAATGCAAGGAAAAGAGTTTAATCATTCATCTGCAATCATTCCATAGAGCTAAAAAAAACATTTACACTTGAATTACTCGAAACTCGCTTACATATCATCTGTGCCGATTTCCTTGTCAACGTTGAACTTGTACTGGAAACCGGAGCAGCCGCCCCCTTCCACACTGACTCGGAGAAAGGTGCCCTCATCCAAAATCTCTTTCAAACGTTTCTTGCATGATTCACTGACTTGCACTGTCCCCTTTAAAGACGATGATGGTGGGTTGACACCCGCTGACGACGAAGAAGAAGTGGATGATAACGACACAATTTGCCTGGTAGCTCCTCCATTGACCCCAAATGAGGAAAGCTTCCTCGAGGAAAGGTCAAGGATTTGTCGACTAGCTCGAAAAACTGTGGATGTCATCACTCCGTGTTATAAATGTCACTTTGAAGAAAAAGTGAATAACAAACACCAACACCTGATGTTCAGGTAGCGGGCTTGAGCATACAAATTTCAATGATGGTTACACGATACCCCAAAAATTTATGAGCAATCCATGACTCACCTTTGTTCCGCTATTGACGCTAAGAAATTTTTCTTTTTTTTTGCTAGACTTAATCATCAATCGTGATCCTGTTTTAAGCACACAAAAAACCAAATATTTAATTTAAAAAGACTTTATTTAACCCAATTCTAAAGCTATAACCTTTTACCTTTCCATTGCTTTCCTAGCATATTTGTTTAGAGTTACGGGAACCTCATCGCAAGCTCATTCTCCATTCGTGTCCACTTTACCCCTTACTATTGACATAACAGGATTGCCACTTGCCACTACTCCTAGCTCTAGCCAAACAAAGGAAGGATTTGCTGTGAATCTACGCTAGTATGAGCTTTGGCATGTATTTTGTGGTTTGGTTTGGTTTACGGCTTTATCGCACGACAGGTGTGTTACAGACTTGAATGCTTGCACAAGGTGGTGATACCACAGCCAGCTATTACTTCCTTGGCAGGTCCAATTATGTACATTATGCTGAAGCTATTACCTGCTAAAACCACGTTAGGAATACAATGAATGATATAATGATGGACATGCACGGGACTTTTTAATATGAATATGTATGTCTACATTGTATAATCCACACACAACCTGCTCCGTTTACTTTGCTATTACCCGTTTTACATTCATTTTTGCTGTTTAGCTCGTCAACCCAATCCAAAGTGTAAAATCACAACAATGCAGTCCAATGCAATGTAAAGTGTAATGCTTTCTCTTTATGTAACATAATATGAACATCATAATCCTCATCAGTCACACAAACCAGTGTGTGTTTGGATATATCATGTATGTATGTAATGGGATGTATGCATGAACCAACCAACTCCAACATTTGAGTCATCATAACCCGTTGTTTCCTTTAATTTTTATTCCTGATACATTTTCTGGTTGTTCCTCTTGAGTCCCATTCCGACCCTGTTTTTACCTTGTTTTCCCTTATGATTCCGTTTCCACAAATTGTTGACAATTCCCAATAATGGTGGCAATTTGCCAAAGTTGTTGCTCATCATTTTCATCCACAGCAAATGAGAGTGACATGAAGGGTGAAAATGAAAACCGAGCGCCTGGCTAGAACCAAGGTGGTCAGTTTTGATTCGTGCGGAGACAATCAGGAGACTAATCAGCTAACCCTACTCAAGTTGGTTGTGCCTTACAAGTTTTTTATGACAATCGGCAATCCGGTCCGTCCATCAATAACGTGCAAATATAGTTCGTAACCAGATAGTTTAGTGAAGAAATTAAGTACGAGAAGAAAAAAAGTTTTAATTATGTAGATCATGGCGAGTTGTAGTCCAAACACGAACATTTCATCATCCACGTCCGCTGAAGACGTTTCCTCTAATGCGACTCTGATCACGAATGTTGCTCCGTCCACCAACACTGCCACATGGCCGACAACTTCCACCGAGGTGGGTTTATCTTATCTTGTGTTATCATATTGTAGCGTACATACATACATATACACCCAATCATATTAGTTATATATCTGTTGGAAAAATGGGGTTTGCGCTCCTCGATTCCATATTATGTGCGCAAATTGCTTGTGCATGCCAAATTCCATGTGAATGTGATCCTCATCTCATTTGTTTATCCATGAATGACTGAGAAACAAAGCAAATGACAGATAAGTATGGTGTTGACATTGGCACAGAGTTGTGATTTTATTATTTACACACGAGCTGTCTTGTATGCACATGTGAAGAAAAGAGTTTCATGCTCTTTACTCATTTGTAGGCTGGAGGATATGACTATGACCTTGTGGATGGAACAGACACACGCTATGAGTGCCCCATATGCCTGCTTAGTTTGAGGGATCCGGTGCTGACCACTTGTGGACATCGGTTTTGCAGCAGTTGCATAAACCAATGGGTCACGTAAGCAATCTAGTAGCTATGAATTTAATATTTTGCATTTTGTAGCTGATGTTTTAAAGCTAATTAAAACTGTTTTGGTTGACAGAGGAGAAAATGGGAAGTGTCCCGTGGATTCTGTTTCCCTATCCCACGAAAACATTTTCCCGGACAACTTCACCCGTCGGGAAGTATTGCAAACTAATGTCAAGTGTCCCAACACAGGCTGTACCTCAGTTCACCCAATCGGAGAGATGGAAAAGCACATTGAGACGGCGCACATGGGTTGTGTTGCGAATGGTGGAGGTGGCCTACTAGATTGCCCCTATAAGGAGGTGGGTTGCGTTGTCCCTTTGAGACAGGATCAAATGGACCGTCACCTCAAAAATGATGTTCATCATCACCTCCAACTCCTTACCGCGGCGTACGACGCCTCAAAATATATTCTTCACGCTCCAACCTCGAGTATTCTGCTGGGGCTCGCTAGACTTTTTTGTGAGACAGGATTCTCAAGACTCGACAAGGTTCTTACTGGACGAGTCCCTCAGCCCGGATGACTATCAGTTTCGAAGACAACGCTCATGGGACTCTGTTCGCTTTGCGAGGAAGCACAATATTCGTCCCTCAAATTTAAACTCAACTTGGCTACCCGAGTCTGACGAATCTCTTTGCCATGCGCCACCCCTCCCACCTCCTCTTCCATCCACATCAGCACCAACAACTGCACAAAACCCGAAGGAAGATACAAAAGATCTGAAATCCAGCAAAACAAATGGAGCCAGTTCAGGAGGAATGGATCAGCAGTACCACCTCCAAGATATTTTTCAACGTCTAGTCCTCCTCGAGCAGAAGGATCGAGAGAAGCAAATCAAAATCGACAAGGTGGCTGCAGAGAGCACGCCTCCGTTCTCAACTTGTTCGGAACCTCAGCCCAAGTCATCAAGGACTTCAACGCCGCTACTGTCACGGCGTCTACGTCTGGAGAATCCCAGAGTTTCGCAAGCTCTGTCTAGAAATGAGACGGAATCCCAACCGAGTTCTCAACTCCCCGGGATTCTACACAGACACTTTTGGCTACAAACTTTGTCTTCGGTTCAATCTCAAGTCACCTTCCTCCTCATCTTCCGCAAGTTTGCCGGCTGCATCTGAAGGAGCCACCTCAGCATACCACTACAACCATAAAGACCTTTCTCTGGAGCATGATGAACACACCTTCATTTCCTTCTATGTTCATTTCATGCAGGGAGAGTTTGATGACACTCTCAACTGGCCGTTTCACGGCGATATCAAAGTGATGATGATTCACCCAACAGTGGCAGAAGATACCATTCAGGAAATCATGCACTCTTCTCCAGGAGTCGGAGCTTTTGCCAAACCCACGTTGCCCAGAAATCCAAAGGGATGGGGCTACAATGAATTTTGTCCCATTAACAAAGTCTTTACTACTGGCTTTGTTAAAAATGACACGCTTCTCTGTAAAGTAGTTGCGAGGTCATATGCCGACTAGAGTCAACAATCAAACAAACAACATAAATCCCTGTGCCGTCCTATCCTACCTACTTAGTTCGGAATAATTGTACTCCCTTGTAAATTAAACAAGCGAAATTATATAAGTAATGAATGAAGATAATAAAGAATAATTTTAGCGTAACGGTATCAACTGTTGTGTGTGTTTATTGTATGGCACAAATTAAAATCAAGATGAAAGCCAACCAACCATGATGAAATTAAGAGATCAAAATAGCCATCATTATTTTATGCTTTGGAATAATTCCTTTCATATACATTTTCTTTTTTTATTTCGTTATTTTTTCTTCTATTCGTAAAGTCACATTATAACACATATACTTATACAATTAGCTTATCATATATCGAAAAAAAATTACATAATATTTCCCTTGAAAAAAACGAAAGAGTAATACGGCAATGTGTTTGGTTTGGTTTGAAATTACACAGCACAATATTTTTTTTTTTGCATTATTATGATTTTTAGCATAGTTTTTGTTTCCGTTTAAAAAAACAGTCTGAAGTGTTGTCAGTCATCTTTTAAAAAAA
The DNA here is from genome assembly GCA_001718145.1 of Orchesella cincta. Classification (NCBI taxonomy): domain Eukaryota; kingdom Metazoa; phylum Arthropoda; class Collembola; order Entomobryomorpha; family Orchesellidae; genus Orchesella; species Orchesella cincta. The sequence continues at coordinate 11,267 of LJIJ01000509.1, forward strand.
ATTACACAAGTTTATACAAAAAAAAACAATCTGGAGAGATTAACAAACATGAGGATAATGAACAAAAGGTTGAAAAAAGGTGCAACGCTTCACTGTATTCTAAATGCAGGGGAAGGGATATGATTATCAGGGGGTGTGAAAATTTGCCTAGATTTATTAACAATTTTTTTTATAGCACCAACAAAGCTCCCTTCTCATCGCGTAGCGTGTGTCATCGTTGTCTATTGGAAGATGATGAGAATAAAGACAGGAATGAAAGTACTAGAGAAGGATTACACAGAGAGATTCCGGTGTGGTTGGACAGGGTACAAAAATGACTTTCAGCAACAAAAATAAATTGGAAATATTGAAGGTTCCTAGCCCTTTCTGATTGGTCAGTGATGAGAGGAAGCCACTTGCTCGTGATGTTGTTGGGCTGGAACTTGACTGGAAATGTGGGCAGCAGCCTGAGGCGGTTGTGGTGGAACTGGTTGATATTGGTGTACCTGCTCTTGTTGATGCTGCTGTGGCACTGGAACCTGATGCTGTACTTGGACAGGGGGAGCCGCTGGAACCTGTTGCTGCACTTGTCCTGTCGCCGCAGGAGCATTAGGATGCTGATTATACTGCTGAGGCGGTGGAGGTGGTTGATTATGTTGTTGCTGGGTAATCTGGGCTGGCTGCTGGTGTCCTCCTTGTTGTTGGTAGACTTGCTGTTGGGCTTGATGAGGCTGATATTGTTGTTGTTGTTGCTGATGATGTTGGAGTTGGGCCTGTTGGTTTTCATGATGCAACTGAGCCTGTTGCTGCTCATGGTGGAGCTGGGCTTGCTGCTGATGATGGAGTTGGGCCTGTTGTTGTTCATGATGGAGCTGTTGCTGTTGATGATGAGCAGGAACCTGGCCGTGCTGCTGATATGGGATCTGTTCATGTTGATTTGGATGATAACCTTGTTGTTGAGCCTGGAAGTGCTGTGGGTCCTGAGGATGGTAACCCTGGCCTGAGTGTGGGATGGCGTTGGGGTGCATTCCCGGTGGTGGCATCTGAATTACAAACAAAGCAAGAAGAAGAAAATGTTAGACTCACAATTATATTTGAATGCACTTAGTTTAGAAAAACAAACTAGAAATATTTAAACTAAAACAAGCAGTTTGCTTCTCTTTTTCTCTGGATTGAATTGTTGGTAGTAAGAGAAGCAATTAAAATGATTACATGATGGCCAAGTTGTTGGGGATGGCCTTGCATCTGGCCGGGGTGTTGTACCCCCGGTGGGATAATTACTGGAACGTAACCGGGAGGAGCGGGAGGGATCTCAACAACACAACACAAAACGAGATTGTAACAAAAAAAGCACAAACAAACAAACGCAAGAAAAATTGTCATGCAGGAATGCAAACAAACCCATGCAAAAATAAATATTAAAATAAGGGTGGTCAACTAAATTCAATGTTATTTACCAATCCTTGCTCAATCATTCTTCTGATTTCCTCCTCATGGGCTTTAGCATACTGTTGGTACTCATCCTGGGAGTACTGTGGATGCTGGTCAAGTGGCTCCCATCCCTCATCCTTTTCAAATTCTTGCCTTTTGGTTTGATCCAAAAACTCTTGGAAGCTGATCATCTGATCCTTATTAGTGTCTGTTTCATTGAAGACGTGTTCCCTCATTCTCTCCATTTCTTCGAATCGCTCCTTGATGTCATCTTCAGGAGCATTTGGATCGTACATTTTGTCCAGTTCCTTTTTGAACAAGGCTTTTACCTCATTAGCATCCCAGTGACCGTTACCATCAAGGTCGTGAAGATGGAAGAATGTTTTGGGGTTGAAGTCTTCCGGGCTGAGGTGGTCCTGCTCTTCCCAAACCTCCTCGAGTTGTGGCTTCGAGCCAGGGTGGTGGAGGGGTTTGTGCTCCCTATGCTTTTCCATTAGTTGTTGGTGATGCTTTTCAGCCTCGACACGGTTCTTGTCGTCAAGTTTCTTGAGTTGTTCTTGGTACTCGAGCTCTTTTCTCATTTCATATTCTTTAAACTCCTCTTTCCTTTTCTTATCAGCATCCTCCAAGTCCTTGGTTGTTTGGACGATGAGCTTACGCAAATCTTCCGCCTCAAAGGTGTGAGGATTGTTGGGGTCAAGATGAGCTGGGATTTTCATGTGTTTTCGGTCAATCCCATTGTCGTGCTCATATTGTCTCATGGCGATTTGACGGAGACGCTCCAGCTCCTGACGCTTCAGCTCATCGAGCTTGGTCCGCACGTTGTGGTTTACGAACTCGATATCTTTGGCAATGTTTCCACTTTTTATGTCTTCGGGGTCCGCCTTTGTGAGACGGTTTTTGAAATCTTCGTCATTCTCAAGGACATTCACGACTTCCTGGAGGTAGCGCTTGTATTCTACGTCAAAAGCCTGCAAATTTCATAAATAAATCATGAATTTTTAACGAAAACACAAATGGCATAATTCACCATGTTTCTTTCATTATACTATACCTGCTCCTCAATTTCGTTGTCTTCTGCGTTCTCCTTATCATGCTTCTTTTTCTTCTGCTCCGTTACCGGTGGGGCAACGCAGCCATAAATGAAGAAAAAGAGGAGCCCACACACCACCGCTGCCCTCATGCTCCCACTTTATTTGTAAAGTCCTGAAAACGCCCAAAATATAAGATTTACTTTGTTTGAAAAACAACACAAGAATTTCTAAATTCTCATTGCAAGCACGCTGACAAACTTCAAATACAAGATGAAATTCATTTTCCAATCCTTTTTTTCACTCAATTCAACTCTACTTCCCACTAAATCCCACAAGAACTAAAAACTTATTCAAAAAATCTGAACTTGACTTAACACAATTCAACCGTTTAATCCGCGTAGCAAGCCGGAATAATATTGCACACTGGCAAGACTAACTATTCTACGTGTAGTATGATTACGTGTTATCTCTAAAGTGTCAATAAAACAAACAAACGGCTTCGCTCAACTCCACACAAATGTAAATACAAATTGCATGCAATGATAAATGGTCATTGGCAGAGCTGAATGCTTTGTTTGTGTCAAATCAGGAGGGAGGATCTCTTTGCGTTTCCTACATATTTTGGGCTTAAGACAGGTTTTTTACCAACTTTCACACACAATTACACAAAAAATTATCATAAAAAATACCCTTTCCCCTTCCAAAAACTCTTGTGATATAATTTGCATGATTTTATCAAAGGTCTTATCACCCCACTCATTCAAGCTAAAGTCGTTAAATTATGAAATACATTTATTTTTTAAAAAAATTTATCGCCTTACCTTTTGCTAAACTAGCCACCTCACCTCCTCCTTAACAACCTCAAGTTGAAGTAAAATGTTAAAAAACTAGCGTGGTTTTTCAGTTCACATCCCCACAGTTAAAAGTTAAAATTGCGTACTGATTTGAACTTAGAATTAAAACAGCGTTTCGCTCAATATTAAATAAAACAGGTCTCAAACTCCCATTATAACACACTGCTCTATTCTCTTCTCTGACCTGTTTAGAATGGTTGGAGGCTTAGCATGTCGTATTGTTAAAAGAGCGAAACAGACCTCACAACAGATTGGATTGAATTGATGAAAGAAACTGCAAAGTGGATACGCAAGTCTGGTACCTTTTGTACTTGAGATAAAGTTATGATGATAGAGTATCATGCGTATTTAATATTTTAAGCTGACGTGGATAGTCTCTGCTTTCAGCCCTCTGAAAATATAGTATGGATGTTTGAGACGGATGCAAAGTGAATAGGCAGCCCAAAAAGGTGATTTGTTTTTTGACCATATGATGACGATGCTTTCAGTTTCTAGTTTACCTTCATATAGAGTCAGATTTGTGGGGAAAAAATGTTGGGCAATTTGCATGCAGTGCAAAGGAGGCAGGCCTAGCACTGGTGCTTTTTTTTGCTGGGATGGTAAGTAATAATACACATATTGTGGTGTGTGTGAAGTGGCTACTCTCTCTCTCGTCTCTCATTCTCTCTACCTTTTTGCATGCAGTGGATGGTTGGTTGGGGTTGAATTTCATACACATCTTTTTGGGATAAGGTTTGGTTGGAAAACACTTGATTCTTGTAGACGGCATGTGGATGGGTATATGCTCACCTTTTTTGCTTTTGTTTGGTCACTTGTTTGTGTTTTCAAGATTGTCAAGAATCACATTGCTTTGATGCATGCATGTGTTACAAAACTCAACATATTCATAATCAAAGTGATACATTTTAACCATTGCAATAGTTGTAATTAGACTAGTTCCCATGTCTGCCAATGGGAATGGGATTGAGAGGGAGTACTGAAAATATCAGCTGAGAACAATTGCATCATCGCATCACATAACATCACTCACTGTCAATTTCCGGACTTGCTACTATGCTGAAGATAACAATTAACTAGATCTATGTACATTTCTTGGCTATGGGAGTGAAAACGGGGTATTCGTAGAACCATTATCGGTTTCTGCTAAGAACTATATTGATTGTAGAGTTCAAAAGGTGTTTTGAGTAGAGTATTGGTAATTCAAAATGCAAACATTTGATTGACAGCACGCTCTAGATGATCAGTGGCAATGTAGGAACCGGAGCTATACTTTATAACATGAGCAACAACCACAGATTTTGGGTTTAGAGTTAATTTATGTCTTTAAAACAGGAAGAGCTGGAATTCAAAGGCTGATAAAAACACGTTGAAATTTTAGCCTGTTGCACAAACGCAAGCTTCAAATCCAGAAAGTGAAAATTGAATTGAGTGAGTTATGGCTGATATAGGCGGCTGTTTGTCGCCCAACAATGCAGACTTCCTTCCTCAATTCAAGGCTATTGGTCAAGGCTTGAAAAAGTAAGACTCATTTTCTGCCCTTCCGCAATCAACATGACAAATTACATTTTTTGAACGTTTTTATAATTTTGTAGGAGATTCTTCCGAAAACCAAATGTTGCTGAAGCGATTGAGCAGTATGGTAAGTACACAAAAGAAATCAGTAGTTTAAAATGAAATAATTACAAAAGCGAGGGTTTATATAGGAGACTAATTGAATTTTGTAGAGGAACTTGCTCAAGAACTCCAGCGAGAGAATCAAAATGAGTTTGCAGCAGTGTGCTACATGGAAGCTGCCAAATGTCATGAACCCCTAAAGAATCCTATCCAGCAAGCCAACCTTCTCATGCGGTCTGGGAGGTTGTACCTGGCTGCACGAGATGAGCAACGGTATTTTCAAGATGACTACAACAGTCTATTTTTCCGCTCACAAAGTCTTCATTCCTCACTCTCAGGAAAGACACAGGTATGCACTCCAAATATATTTTTTCGATTCTCACCTATAATTAAAATCTGTAACTGTAAAACTTGTTTTTAACTCCAGATGGCTGTTCAATGCCTAAGCCAAGCAGCAACCATCTACAAAAAACAAAGCTACTTTGGACTCGCCGTGCTCGTAACTCTCGAGGTGGCTGAAGCCCTCTTCAAGGACGGTGCTTATGGGGAAGCTCTCAAATACTATCGAACCGCTCTGGACACTGTCCGCTCCCAGTTTACCTACATTGACCAGATCCTCGTCACCGAGCAGATGATTCGCTGCAAGCTAAATATGACGGATTACGAAAGCTCCCTCAAAATCATCAACGACACCCTGGTCGGAATCGGAAATTGTAATGATGAGGAAATGTCTGCCCACTTCCGAGCTCAGTTCATCAACCGCCTAGAAATCCTTCGGGTTTGCTTGCTCATGCTACTCGGCACTAATTCTGCGGACGTGTTTGGTTACATTTGGCCAGACACCGGCTCCAAACAAGGGAGTGATCCATTGTCATCTGGAGGTGACCTCCAGGATCCCACGGGGCTCAAGACTATTCCTTCAAAAGGAGCGACAGCCCTCCTTTCCATGCAGGACGACTCTGCAGCATCCAATGAAGTGAGGAAAGTGCAGATCCAACTAAAATCCTTGGTTATTGCAGTGCAACACGGATCTGTTGATGAAATTGAGAGCGTGAGATCCAACTTGGCACCGCTGATGCATCAGTGTCATCATGATCTGTTTGGAATGCTTATTAAAATGCTGTCGTAGTCAACTCCAAAACATTCCAGATGCATAGTGTGTACATTTATCAATGTATACATACCGTTTTTGTATTCAAATCCTGTAAATATAAAACTATCCCCGTAGTTTATCCAGAAATAAACCTTGTGATGTGAAAATAAAATCAAGATGCTATATAAAATGGTGGACTTTTTTTCTTAAAATTAATCTCAGTCTATAATTATAATGATTGAGAACAGGTTCTCTTGTCTTACCCTCAACATCTACAGCATTCACGTGCATACAAACCCAAATAAATCATCAATACATCTAATAGATATAAAGAATAGGCATTCCACAAAGTGTGGCTGACAAGGTTACGAACTGCCTGGCCAAATGAATAACAAGACATAATGCGAGTAAGATTGGGATTGGTAGCCTTGGGTTACATAGAAATTGATTGACGTATCAACATATCAAGATCCTTCTTGGAATGCTTGTGAGTAGAGATGGGCTGAATGCATAACTTGATGAGGCTGATGAGCACAAAAAATAATACAATTCTCATGGTCATTCATTACTTGCGTAGATTAGAAACAGATTGAGAAAATGTTGAATTGATCAAGCTCTTGTTTTTGTTTGCTGGATGGATTCGTAGATTTAAAGTAGGTCGGATGGGGATTTACATCATAATGTAAATAGGAAGCTCTCTCCCTCTCCGTTCTTTTGCAATCTACGGCTAGAGAGAGAATCCAGCATCAGCATCTTGATTGTGAAAGCTAGCGTGTTTCTGCTACACTTTCTCTTCTGTTCTTTGCGAATTCCTCCGAGAGTAGATAGTAGAAACTATTTGGTAAGGGGATGAGTAAGGGAATTGTACCACACATTGTATTGTGTGGGTGTTTGGGCTAGGCAAAGTCAATAAAGAACTTTCCCAGGTGTACTCGTTTAGTGCCAAGTGACACAATGATAGACTGACACACATTCCATCTTTGAGAAAGATTGACGGAGTAAATTAACCAGAAAATCAACAAGTGGACCAAATCAAGACTGTTTTTCTGAGTTAAATGGCAAGAGGAGGTGGAGGTGATTTTGGGGTTGGAGCGATTCTACAAGGAAGGAAAGGGGATGAGGATGACTACTTCAAAATTTTGGGCTGTAGTGATACTTCCACGGTAAATTAGGAAATTAAACAAAAGGTAATAAATGTATCAGGGGTTAAATTTCAATTTGAAAGTTTTTCTAAATAGGATGAGCAAATAACAACGGAATACAAGATACGAGCCCTCAAGTTCCATCCTGACAAGCACCCCGGAGATGAAAAAGCTTTGGAACAGTTTCAAAAGCTTCAGGAAGCCAGGGACGTGTTGCTGGATCCGGAAAAAAGACAAAAGTACGAGAAATGGAGGCAGGCAGAGATGTGCATTCCGTACAAGCAGTGGCTATCAATGAGTTCTCGATGTGCGACTGTATGAGCCCCACAGAATATTTGAAAATCTAGTTTTTCTCAGGTTAATGGTAACTAATATTTAATTTTTTAATCAATTGTAGACAATGCACTGGGCAAAGCCCAAAGAGCAGACCATGATTGAGTCAGGAGCTCAACAGAAACAAGCAGAGATGGAGAGGGACGTGGAAGCTGCTGGTGCAGCAGCATCTTCGTCGTCATCTTCTGAAGCAGAAATTAAATGGATGTCATCATCATTGCCGTCTACAACCGGTAGCAAAACTGATCATCAGCAGTATGTATGGAGACCGGAGAAGACGACGAGCGTGTACTCAAAGTTTAGAAATTATAAAATATAACGTACATTAAAAATAATTTATTCCAAGCTTGGGACCAAACCAGCAATGCAAGGACCAAAAAATGTAAGCCGAATTGTAAATATATTAGTAGCTATAGCGTCTTGGAACGGCATAAATAAACAGATTACAAAGTTATAACTGAGCAACAAGCTGTCACCTGTCACTCTCACATCATTCGGGTTTTATTGGTGTTGGGGCAATGAAAGACTTCTAATACTATTTTGTTCAGTGATTAAATCATACGGAAAAATTCCTCCAAGTTTTCCACTTCATTGTAAACTGGGAAAATATTCCACTGAAAAATGAGTTTCATAACAAATTTCTAACTCACGTTCACGGTCATTTTCTAAAACAGCCTTCTATTTTTATATAAAAATCCCTTTAATATTTGGGATCCAATTTAAATGGAACATGGGATAAGATAAATCAATCATCAATCCACACTTTTCCACTGAATTGGACAAGTTGTTGTGGAAGGGAATTTTGAAAGCACGCACTCCATCACATAGAATCATACTTCTCATATTTGCAGGAGAGGAGTACATACTTATCATCAAACTTTGTGAATGTCGTGAGGTCAAACAGTCCATCAAAAAATTAAATATTTTAACATTCTCTATTTTCAGTTAAATAAAAAAAGAAGGCACGTTTTGATTGGGTTCAAACTGGTGAGCCGAGCTTACAACAGACAAACAAAATATTCCTTCTCAGTTGTGTTTGTTTGAATAAGCAGCACAATTTTTTGGGAGCATGAGTTCCCTGCATGATAAGTTTCTGATTAGCCATTCATAATGCGCAGCAAGGGAAACCTGACGCCAGGCGAGTCTCAATTAAATCAACTGTAGTTATATCTTTTTGGGGAATTATTGACAAGTTTTCGTCCTCTAAAACAACTCTAACCCTGATGAATGCGAGTGCATTCCATTTCCTTTTTAAAAAATATAATTAATTTTAATTTCTTTAACATTGAGGACTTTTAACATCCAAAAATAACTCGAATGATTTACATTTATAAAAGTTCAGCGCCTCCAAATAGCTACGGATGACACACCTGTCCCATTCATCGTGTAAATTTATCTCGACTAATCTATTTCCATAAATCAAATTATTATTTTGGAATAAGACTGCAAACAAGGAATGACAATCAGTTCGTTGAACGCTTTAACTCACATCCCATTTCATGACTCAGCCAGTCTGCCACCCAATTTTAATCATCATCAGCATAACAACAACAACAACCCTTATCTATGTATTTCGCATTTGTCCTTCTACCAATTCAAGCCCACTGATCAATTTCAATGACACTTTTTTCATTATTTACCCTGGTTCAGTGTGAACATTACATCTTTTATAATCAAAATCAATGTGGACAAGAGAGAGAAGAGCAGGAGTCTTTCAGGATAATTATGTGTGAGACGAATGAATTATTGTAAACAGGACGACGGAGAGATGATGACAAAAACAAGTGCAACGCAACGTGAGCATTCATGAGTATATGTCAACATGTCTGATTGATAAGTATGAAAATGAAATGCAGACATAAGAGACAAGCCTACACATACAACCACTTTCTGCCTTCATTCTCCTATCATTTGTGGAGTTGAGCAACTTTCTTCATTTGCATACTAATGAGATGACAAAGGCACGCCAAGCTAGAAACACAATGATCCAATCCGTTTAAGGATTTGTGGTGGTGGACTGGACCCTTTTAAAACTAAGCATCATACCTCAACAAAGATCTCCCCTTTCCTTCCATCCTCTCATCTCATCCTCATCATAATCATATCTGTTTGCTCTTGTGTTGGGTTCTGATAAAAATCACTCAAGTTGATTTGACGAGTGAGAAAGATTGACAAGAAGGAACAAACTTCTCTCAAGAAAAACAAGTTGATCTCCGGCCACCAAGCTTCATCTTCGTCTCATGTTCCAGTTGAAAAGACTCTCGCGTCTTCTCATCCTCACCAATCCATCCATCAAAATTTCAGTCCTCCTCAAAATTGAGTTGTTCAGTTTATCATTAATCACAGTTAATTGGAGTGTGCATAGTTGTTATTAGACACATGGAAGTATTCGTCGAGACTCTACTCGCTTTTTTTAATCATGATGCAAATCACCAAATCTAAATTCGTCCAATGAGAACGGAAGGGGCTAAATTAAGTTGTGTTTGGTGACATTTTTGTGTTGAAAGCGTGGGAGGAAAAGGGAAGCTGGACTGACGATAAGTGTATGAAATGAAGACTGGGAAGAGTGGTGTGCTATTATTATCATTGTACTACACAGGAATGCTAACGGTGGTGCTCCTCCTCCTCAGCAGACTGGAAAAACGTCGGTGGTGGTTGTTGCCTTGGTTCTCATAATACTATCACATTCTCGCCATTCATGTATATTTAGTATTCTCCTAATTGAGTAGCACAGGGTTCTTGGAGGACGATACTTAAGTATTCATTTCCCTACTTTTTTTTCTTCTTTTTTTGTCGTTGAGTTGTTGATGTTGATTGAGATTGTGTGGGTGGTGGTGGTGGAGGAGGAGGTGGTTCCGAGTCAGACTCCGTTGTTGTCTTCCGGTTTCCTATAAATTGACCGGGAGTTATAAGATCTCGCCACCGAAATTCGAGTGAATCAGTGCAGGAGGAGGCTCAACTCTCGGTCTCTCTATCAGTATACCCCAACCCAAAAAAATTTAGTACCTAGAACCATCCTAAAATTTTCTGAAAACGTGTTCAAGTTCAAAAAAATAAAATTTCTCCAACAAAATGAGTGGCGGTGGTCCTTGTTCTGCAGGGAGTGGTGGAGGTATATTTCCGGGATATTCCTGGTTTTCATCATGTCCCCTCTCCTTTCTCCTGCTGGTTGTGATAGTAACGCTGGTGGAGAGCGGGCCTATGGCTGATTTTGGTGGGGCTGCTGGTGACGCTGGAGGAGAGGTGACTTTGGGGACAGTCATCTCAAGCAGGTCCTTGAGTGAGTGGTCGTCCTCCTCTTCCTCATCCCCAACAAGGAGTAAGAGAGATACGGCTATAGAACCAATCCAGCTGTGTGGCTACCGGTTGTTGGAAGCCGTGAGGGGACTCTGTCGTGGAAACTATGTGGGTTACAACCGTCGGTCCGATCCTGACATGGAATTACAAGGTAAACCACAAAAATAAAAATTTCTCAATGGAAATTGCCTTTTTTCAATGCTTCCATTTTTTCTCCGTTTTCCTAGCGGATGAGCCTATGACGAATTTGGACGAAACGAATTTGGATGCGACGGCTGAGGAAAAGTTTGAGTACAACCCGGAATCTTTGTCTCCCAAGCAGAAGGAAAAGTTGAAGCGGGGAAACAAAGGAACATCATCCTCTTCCACTCTTCACCGAAGATATCGCCGGAATATCATTGACGAATGTTGTAAAAAACCCTGCTCCGTCAATGATATGCTCAGATACTGTGGCCGCAATTGAGTTTGATTTTGGAACCAGTCGTAATTTCCGCTTTGTTCCATCCACCTACATTCATGATCTTCAAGTACATAGTTACAACTTCCCCACTAGCATAACCAAAGAATGTCACCAGCAGCTTGACCAAGCTTTTTTAAATGAACGAAAGTTAGTTTTTGTTAATTTTTTTTGTAACCCCAGTGAATGAACTATTCTTTTGTTAGATTAAAGTATACGTAGATTAGATGTATCAATCTCTGTTATATTTTTGTGTTAACCGACAATTATATATTTTCAACGGGATTAAAAACACGCTGTGATTTTTTATAAATAGAATGCAACTTTTTGAGGAACGGAAATAGCGTTTAAAAATGAAAACTTGAAATAAAAGCAAATTTAAAAAATATATAACTATCCTTCTTTCTAAGTCAATCATTTCCATCAAACATTTTTTGCAATCGGATCAGAAGTGAAAGTAGAGTGGTGAAAGCATCAATCCCAACATTTCCATTTGAAAAGAGTAAAAGCATGTGTCCATTATCTTGTCTTGCTTTCCCCCAAAACAACCTTTCAAACTCCACTAAATTTGCACACCCGTTCCAGGAAAAGTTGAGCAGAGTATAGACAGTAGGAGTAAACTCTCAAACCTTCACGTAAGTAAGTACATGTACGTCAGTGAAGCCTCCAGCTATTCCAAACCAATCCAGCTCACCCTGCTGCTTCTGCAACGAAGGAAAATACTGCAAAACACTGTTGCGCCTACACACATTTCCTTGTTCCCACTTAGTTCCAAAAAGTACAATAATATAATATGGAGTTGTGGAGCCAGTCACATGTCTGTGTACATGGTGAGTTATGCATGTATGTATATTAATAAAACAAAATATTTTATGCATGTGTGAGCTCACTACCTTCACTTCACCATCATCACTTTCACTTCTCCTCTCTCCGTTTCTTTCCAGAGAAAACAGAAAAACTAATTGGGACAACCGAAACAGGAGCAGAAAAAAAATATGTAGAGAGGATGTGTGTGGATGGACGGGAGTGAAAAAAATAATATAAAAAAATATATATATATAGAATAATATGCAACGGTAATGCATGTGGTTACCACTTGAGTATATCACCGTCATCACCATCATCATCATCAACAACATCATCACCGCTGCTGTGATCATCCAATATAAAATTCTAAAATGTGAAACTGTAACACTTCCTTCCTCCTCAAAAAGAAAACTTTCTCTGTGTTCAAGTAATAACTGAGAAGGGTTTGTTGAGAGTTGAGTCAAGGTTGCAGGTCTCCCTTGGTCTGGTTTGTGGGTACGCAGTTTGTGTATGAAATTAAAATAAAGACATTGTAGACGTAGAAGAATTTAAGAGAATTGTTTGTGATTTTTGTGTGATCATCTTTTATTATATTGTTGCTACACATGTATGCATTATTCATGTGAAATCAATAAAGTGTGTGTCTTATCCAAGTGCATCTTTCTTATTCTAAACAAAAAAAAATGATAGTTTCCCTCAGTGTCCATCAGTTGGAGGTGAAACGAAACTAGGGAGAAAGTAGAGTATTGAAGAGGAAGCTGCAAATTGTTTTTCGTTGTTGAGTGCACCCACCCACAAGTATTTTGATGCATATTCCCAGCAACCTCAATGGAATTATGATGATGATTTTGATGAGAGTCAGTAATATTCCAAGGGAAAATGAAAAAGATGTGGGATCATTGTTGTCACTTTTATTCTCGTCATAAGCCATTGTCCCTTGAAGAGGAGGGTGGAGAAAGCTGGCAATGCTTACGATGGATGGAGTGGGGTTCGGAGGAGCAACAGGGATTCCCAGTGGAGGAGGCGGAGCTGTGGGAGGTAGTGGTGGTGTTTGGGGCTCTACCAATTTGACCAGCAAGCCGGAGGAGTGTAGCTCAAGCACGGAGAGGGAAGCACGGTCTGTGGCGCTGGAAAAGGCGTATGTTCATGACGTCTACCAGCAAATCGCTTGTCACTTTTCCGACTCCAGGTATAGGGCTTGGCCCAGGGTGAAACAGTTTCTGCTTGACCTCGAGCCTGGATCATTTGTCTGTGATGTTGGTAAGGAGTATACGATTTAGTAAGCGATAATGTAGTTGAGATGGAGATAGATAAATGTGCATTTTTGTGGTTTGGCAGGATGTGGAAACGGGAAGTATTTGAGTATTAACCCTTCCATTTACAAGATTGGTCTTGACCGTTGCTCAAACTTAGCCAATATAGCGAGAGAGAAAGAACATGAGGTGGGTGAAAGCATTTTTTTTAAAAGTTATTTTAAGGAAAGTCAAAAGCAGTTTGAGAATTTGCTTTACATTTTAAAGGTGATGATCTGTGACAACCTGGCGCTTCCTTTTCGTGACGAGTGTTTTGATGCGGGTCTCTCCATTGCTGTGATTCACCACTTTGCCACGACAGAACGGCGCGTGGCTGCCCTCAAAGAGCTTGCCCGTGTCCTCCGAATTGGAGGCAAGCTCATGGTTACCGTCTGGGCCATGGAACAGCGTCACAGAAAGGTATGAATTTGAGATTTGTGACCTTATTTCTCTTTCTAAGCTCGATTTCATTAGATTATTGTTCTGCCACTTCCAGTTTGAGTCACAAGACGTGCTAGTTCCATGGAATCGTCCTATGACCTCTAGCAGCGACGACAAGACTTCCTCCATTGAGCGTGATTTGAACTCCACGACGACCACAACCTCTGATGATGACGCTACGCACTACCATGCCTACACACAGACATCCGACTCGGACTCTTTTCCTTCCCTTCACGGAGTGTGTAGGAAGCGGGGACGAGTGCGACATCGGGGCCGGAGCATAGATCCCACCTGTCCTTCTTCCTCCCAGTCCAGCTCCGATCTTTCCTCTCCTAACGAGTCCTGCTACAGCTTTGTTCGGCGCGCCCTTCAAAAACTGGCTGGAACCCGGAGAAATCGCGGTGGTCGTCGTCCCTGGTTCCTTCAAGGCCTCGACATTGCCGGAACTGACGACTTGGTTGGGGCAGAGCAACTGGAGTACATGGACGACGACATTGGAGGTTGTTTGGACTATCACCATCATCATCATCACCATCACCACCACCACCATCATCATCACCACAGAAATAACGAAGGAGGCAGCGCCAACTGTGCTGGTGGAGGGGCAAATACGAATGGAAGCTGTGTTGTTGGTGGAGCAAGTGGAGGAATTGGGGCAGCAGTTTCCGGTGCCGTAGATAACTTCATCCCTATCGAGCTGCGACAACTAGAAAGCACGGAATATGCCGAGCTTTTTCAAGCCCCTTCCACTCATCAAGCATCAGCATCCTCAGCTTCATCAAAAGCCGCCTTGCTCTTTTCCAACGTGTTGTACCCACGGCGGAGAAGAACCCTTGAAACAACTTGTGGCGACATGGGACAAAACTCTGAGGCGATTGGGGTCCAACCAAAATCAAAAAGTTTGAGTGATTTGCTGGGACTCTTGCCTGTGGGTCTTCTCCGCTCTTCCAACTCGAGTCGGAAGTCGAATGAGAATGTGGAAGGGAAAAAAAGACATCATCATCGTGGTACAGCAACCAATGCGGAATCCTGTTCTCAATCCTATCATAGGAAACATTCGAGCCTCTCCCCACTTGTACAATCATATGAAGACGTGGCGGGCCAAAACCGACGCCACGTTTCAGTGCAAACAGAGAGTCTGGAGAGCTTGGACTCCTCTTCATTTTCCTTACAGTTAGCACCCCCTCAGAGAAATAGCAATGGGGATGTGGGGAGTGGGGGCGGACAAACATCTGGGAAGAGGAAGCCACGTCCTTTACTAGTCAAGCAGAAACATTCCATTTGCTCAGAACCAGAAGAAGAAGGTGAGGAAGGGGGAACAGGTGGGATACCTGAAGGAAGGACAACTATATCTGTGGATGATGACCACGAGCATCTAGGGGATGGAGCAGAATGTGAATGTCAAGATGTTTTGGATGACAGAGTGGATCTGTGTTCGCCCAACACTGCTGCGTCTGGAGACTCTAAACTTCAGGTGGAAATGAATGGGGGGAACAAAGGGGATGGAGCAGTATCCCCGTCATCAGGAGGGTCATCTGCGGTGAAGAAGCAGAGTAAACTAAAGCACCAGAAAAGGTCGTTTGGAGGAGCAATCCCGTTTTGGAAGCAGACGTCAATGAACGACGAACTGATTTTTAGCGCCGACCGACTCAGGGAAAAGGAGCGGCTGAAGCAGCAGGTTCAGAAGCAGTGCTCTCTCAATGAAGAGGTTTTGTATAAAGGGGGACGTGTGAGTGGGGTAGGCGCACCTCAGGTGGAGAACACTAGATGGGATCAAATGAAAGAGGCTTTTCTTAAAAATTCAAGTAACGTCAAGTGCTTCCAACTAATCAAAAACGGGCTTAGCAGTCGGTTCAGAACAACAGAGAGCGTTACTGGTGGTGGAAATGGGTTGGCAGGGAGTGGAGGAGGTGGGATTCCAGCTCAAGGAGCAGGAAATGGGGAAGGTGGGAATGGCAACGTGAATGGGGATGGAAGTGGAGGCGGAACGTCATCCAACTCCTCCACATCTTTATCCTCAAATGCAACAAATAATTCTGGAAACAACGCCACCATGAATGGGGCGGACTGCCAGCAAACGGGAAACAACTCTGGGGGTAGTGGAGGGGGAGCCAGTGACTTTACATCTTACCAACCTCCACCTCGGGCTGGTGGGCAAGGATCTTCCCTGAGGAATGGGATTGTTCGGATGCTCCAAAACTGGAAACAGGGTGAAGATATTTATGCTTCAGGGGGCTCAAATTCATCTCCTTCCCATCGATATTCTGGAACAGGCCAAAATACCACAACTACTAATTCCTCTAGAAGGGCTTTATTCCCTCCTTTCTTTCTTCGACGAAGCTCTGCTGGCTCACTGACAATTGGGAACAAGGGTCAAAAACCCGATCATCATCATGGACATGCTCACCTCCATCATGGTCAGTGTTCTTCTCCCGGTCCGTTAAGTCCACTTGGGGTGAAAGTTCATCCCGATGGAGGAGAAGGGAATGGGACTACAAATGGGAACTCTGGAAACAAGCTTCTACCAGGTGTCCGCCATGTTCGCAAATTATCCCGTGAAGATGGTTCCGACTCCTCCAAAGACTCCAGTTTTCAGAGTGACACAAGTGTGGATTCTGAAGATAGCTTTGCTTCTGTCATCTTCATCCCCAAGAACATGGACGAGTTTACGGGAGGAGATTTCGGAACAAGAGCAAATAGTACTGATTCTGATCGGAGTCCAAAGTCACCCGCATCTCGACTGTCACCACCTAATCACAATTTACCCAAGAGTCCAAGCCCTCTGGCACAGGATGGAACAATGACAGTGATACGAAGGAAAAGTCCTGAAGTGAGTCCGGATTTTGGAAGACATTTGAGATTGACCCCAAATTCCGCTTCGGCAGCTCCTGTTGGAGGTGGAAGTAGCAATGGTGGTGGCGAAGTGGAGGCAACAAAGTTTCTCTTTGATGAGTCTGCAACTACGAAGCTCCTCTCCGCCGATAATGGGAGTGAGTGTCACTGCTCTCCAATCGTGGAAATGATTTTACCTCAGCAACCAAATGAGCAAATGCAACTGGAGCAGAATATCGGCAGACTTTCACCGATTGAGAAGACGATGGCAGTAGTGTCCGAGTTGAGAAGCTCCCCCATTCCAGAAATGATTGCCCCAAGTATTACTCCACCCACAACAACAATTGTACTACCACCTGCATCAAAAAGTAGCAGTGGAAAACGGAGGGTGGAGAAAATCGAGGTGTTGAGGAAACCCGGCGTCATTCCAGAGGGCAAATCAGGACTCACTCGGCAACTTGTGAGAAGAAGCCTTCCAAAGGCTTTGGCTGTAGAACTGTTTAATCCGGAGACTGACGATGCAGACACTTCCGACACTTCCTCCTCTTCACCCAATTCTGTTAGCAGTGTGGTGAGCGTGGTAAATGAGGAGATGGAAAAGACTGGGGCTACCTCCTCTGCGGATGAAGCAAAAAAGCTGTTGACTGATGATGACGTGGATAAAATTGATGAGGAGGAGGAAGATGATGTGGATGTTGATGAAGATGGGGGACCTCTCCTCCTTCCGAGAGAGGTCGGGGGAGATGAAGAGCTGAGGGGGGGAAATTCAGAACAAGAAGCTGTACTACCTCCTTCTTCAAGCACTGCTAATTCAGCAGCAGAAGCCGATGTGGATTCCGTAAGAAAATCCTCTTCCGCAGGAATACTGGAAGTGGCAGCAAGCGTGGTTTCCTCTTTGGAAAATCTTGTTACCCAATCCAGTCCGAAAGCAAGAAGAAAAATTACTTTGGCTCGACTGGGTTCCACTTCAGAATGGCTATCCCACCTGGATGTAGGTGGTGCTTCAGGAGGAGAATCAAGTTCTTCCAAGAAATCTACCTCATCCTCAGCTTCCGAAGGAAAACCTACCCTGGTGAAAAAATCCTCCAGGAGTTCAGACACAAAGTGGCCTTCTATGATATTAGACGAAGAGCCACCACCATCGGAAGCTGAGTCTTCTGGCGAAGATTCCAAAAGAGGGATCACCACCACCACCTCATCTATTCCAGAAGGGGAATCAGGTTTCAGCACCAACACAACCACAACCCTCTCCGCCACCGGTGGCACTCTCTCTGTAGAAATGCTTGAGGAGCGAGACTCTCTCTTTGACTCTATGGAAAACCTCACAAACAACTCGAGACAGCAACCTTCCCGCAACCCCAGTATTGACTCCAGTGTGCGCATGTCTTCCACTTGCTCCTGCTCCATCCGAGGTGGAGACTCGTTTGACTCATGGACATCAGCAAAATCCTCCCTAACCAACTCCTCCTCCACCCAACCACAAAAACCATCCCTACCTTCCTCGGTCCTCCCGCTGGAAGGTCGGAATCTAGGGGGCTCCAGTTTGGGCGGAGCCTACCAAAACGGGAGCAGTGGCATAAGTAGCGGTCTGCTCACCCTTCAAGGGAGAATGTCGTCTTTAGATGGGACCAAGACAAACAGCGCCACCACTAGTGGTGGTGCTGGCAGCAGTAGCGGTGGGCAGCAGCGAGGCGACGAGAAGCTCAAAGTCGAATCCGGGTTCAAGCCTCCAGCAGCAAGAGTTCCAGTGCTGCAGGGGAAGACACTGAAGATTCCTCCACCGCTCTCACTTGCCACCGCTACTACCACGTGTTTCGAGAAGGAGAACTCGACAAACTGATTGAAAAATATGTGCAAAACCTCCACATCATCTCGAGCTACTATGACCACGCTAATTGGTGCATTATTGCGGAGAAGGTACAGGTTTGGACCATCTAAAATGTAATCCTCCATTTCATTACCGTAATTGAAAACAAGAAAAAGTTACCAAACTAGCATTCTCACTTTCCCACTGCTCGCATTGTAAAAAATACCATTCCACATTTCCAATTTAATATGGATGACTTGACGATGAAAAACTTGAAAAAATGAATACGTTTATTAGCTATTAATTAAACTACTATGTATCAAAAGTCAAATATCAACAAGAGTAATCAATTATATAAAACTATAGTAATAATGTTAAGTACAACAATCAATACAATTTTATTCACAAAAAAACACTTCACACTTACTCTCTACTCTACATTTGTTCACTCTCAATGTATTGTATATATAATTAGTAACTAATTAATTGGTTACAATCATTTCCTTTTCATCTCAGTATGCAACTAACGGAGTTTAAAAATACGTAACTAGACAGTATGGAACTCGGGGTGGAAACCAAGGAAACAAACGCACTTTCTAACTAAAATTTACTTACATAACTATACGTTCCTCGTGATTTTTGTGCCACTTTCTCATTATCAACATACTTATGTGTAGCTCAGCCAGATTATTATCGTTCTTATTAAAACTATACTAATTAGTTCGTCGTCGTCATCGTCTTGGAAATGAGTAGCTAGTCGTGTTTCGATTCTCTAATAACATAAATTATATTTCAGTGTCTGTCTTTATGTGTGTGGATTATTGTTATCAGCATCATAATCAACAAGAGAACTTTGTTTCAAGTGTCTTTCTTCTCCATCATCATCATAATAATCATAATGTATATTGTTATGCACTGGTTGGCCTGGTGCTGGGGATGGCTCTGGTCAACAATTTTATTTATCTATTGAGATGATCATCACAATTTTCACCACCCTCCTTGATCAATGATGTGCGTGGGTTGTCAGAGAAAGGAGGAAGCAATGAGAAACCACACTTCAAGAATAATATCTTGTTGCAACAAAATACATTTTATGATTCTACAGTAAATGAATAAATACTACTCTTCCATGTGTGCTATGTACTTAGGAAATGATAAGGTAGGCTACTACATTATGGAAACATATGGAAACGAAATGGTGCAAGAATAATATAATCAAATCAATCAATTTATCAAGTCTTTATGTTGTAGACAAATGGTTGTTTCTCCAGTACTCTGTGTAAAATAAATGAAATCTGAAAAATGTCACTATTGTAATGAAATGTTCATCAGAAAAACAACAAGTTTATGAATGATAGCTGATCAATTTAAATTATTAGATTGTGACATGACAACAAGACATGAGAAATAAAAATGATTCAAGTGGATTTTGAAGAAATAAAACTTTCCATTCATTTTTATTGTTCGCATAGATTGGATGGGATGAAGATGATAAATAAGTGCATCATTCGAGTCCCCTTCTTCCGGATTTGATCACATAATAAGTATTATAATCTGCGTTTTTGTTTTGTTTTCAGAAGCAAAGCAATATAGACTACAGCATTGGTTGGGTTAGCACCATTCAAGTTAATTTAGGTATGATTTCTTGGATTCTTTAAACAATAGAAATATTTTGGGGAAAGTAGGTAATAGTTTGATTGTGGTGAACAATTTTGGTAGCCTTGTCTTGAAGACAAGAGTGTGTACTAAATCTCATACGTGACAGAGGGGCAATTTGCTACATGAAATAATATTTTATAGGTGGATAGTAGTTGAAGTCACTTCAAAAGCTTCGTTTTCCTGCAGTGATGGCACAGTACTTGAGCATCTGATTGATGGCACAAGGCTTTTTACAGCATTCGTCAATGATGTTTCTGCGGAACCGTTGGTGGACGGCTGGAGGCTCTGCCAACAGCTTGAGGGCGAAACCCTTAGTGCCACCACTGGAAGAAGTGAGTCTGGGAGGCCAAAAGAGTGTGGGTGTGTTGGAGACAAATCCACTAGCTCCGGGTTGGCTGAACTCCAAATCTATTGATTTAATAGAAACATTATTATTTGCTAATAATATTAAATGACATTTGTAGCTGTAACCACATATTTATGAAGTGGTGGCTTACCATCCCAATTGAAATTAAGCCCGTTTTCTTGCAAAGCGGGGGCGGGCTGACCATTATACATGGGTGTTTCCATATTGATAGAGTCCCAAGGAGAGCCTCCATTTGATCCCATTTCCTCCCCACTTTGCCCCTCATTTGGACCTCCTCCTTGCAAGAACAAGGATGGATCTGATCTTCTCGTAAAGCCAACAAAGTTTCGGTCACAAACGCTTCTCAAAGCATCGAGAAGCCTGTAGCCGCACAACTGTTGTTCCCCAGCCCTACTTCTCTTGGCCCTCACGGAGGGGGATGAAGATGGGGAGAGTAGGTCGGTGGGCTTGGAGGATGATGACGATGATGAGATTCCCCCACCGTTTTCCAAGGAGGCTCCATTT
This sequence comes from Orchesella cincta, assembly GCA_001718145.1. Taxonomy (NCBI): domain Eukaryota; kingdom Metazoa; phylum Arthropoda; class Collembola; order Entomobryomorpha; family Orchesellidae; genus Orchesella; species Orchesella cincta. The sequence goes on from LJIJ01000509.1 coordinate 32,210, forward strand.
ACCTCTGCCACAAGAAAGATCCACGAAAAGATTGAAATGAGGAGTAGAAAAACCGACTTGGATGAAGGGGCTACGGAAATGAGACTTGTCCCACTTGCCAACTTATTTCCTGGACTCATGATTGCTGAGAGGGTGAGCCGAAACATACAATGGGGAAATATTTACGGTGTTCTCTTCAAAACCAAAAAGGACTAAAAAGCTTGTTCTCTGATTCAGTCTTGGGAGTGGACTGCTGACTTGGTGGGTCAGTTGTTATCCTTTTTATATGATTCATTTTCTCTCCTAACGCATCAATGAACATATTTGAAGTGACTTGTTTTTACAAGCATCTTTGCAGATCACGGAGATTGATTAATATTATGCATAATCATCATTATCAAGAGTCAGTCTACAAGAAAATAGCTCATTTGCATGGAAATTTGTTGCATCAGATTAGTTTGAAATTAAGCAAAATTATTGTGTGGGATGCTCCTCTTAAGATCATTTTATGCTCGTCAGAATCTTATCATGAGTAATATTTTATGCCATCCTATTTTCCAGCGGAATCTGGCTCAAAAATATGTTGGTGATGAAATCAACATGTTTTTGGAGTAGCCCTTCGACACAATTCTAAGTGTGACTATTTAGTTTTAGGTATAGTCTGTAGATATTATGGATACTTATCAATGAATCAATATATTATGCAAAATGGGATGATATTATGACACAAAAAATATGAATTGAGGAAACTTTGCATATGGATTTCCTTCATTCCTCCCCTTTCTTATGATTAGGAACCAACTGCTACCCAAAAAGGATAACTTGACCTATCTATATAGTAAACGACCCATGCGTGTCCAATAATGAAATGATAAAACACCGAAAAGGGAGCTAAATCCACGGTGAAGTGCAAATGTGAAAATTATAAGTTTCCCCTAGTGCAATCAAATCCATCCCATTGCATGCCCGTTTCAAGCTGAGTAGGGAGACAAGAAGGAAAAACCTTGCTGTTCCTCTTCTAAAACGGTTCGGTAGGAAGGATTATGTATATTCCGCAAAGGGAAGGTATTTTTCCCATACTCAAGTCCATGAGCAGCAGCAGCATCAGTCTTTCCCCTACTTGTATCCTTTGCTAATCCGAACCTGGTCCGTGTGTTTAGCTCACTCTCCTCACGTTGACTTTGCACGTGAGTTGGGATCTCAAACCGTAGCAAGGGTATAGTGAATGGATACTTGATTTCATTACAAAAATCATACTTGGTTTGGGCTGCTTTGCTGTTTCGTTCCGTCCTTCCTGCTTTTTCGTTCTTTTCCCCGAGAAACAAGCAAGAGTAGAGCAACCTATGTATGTGCATAATTTGGTTGAGCTAAGCTTGCGGGATCTCCTCTAATGTGAGTATTGCTGTAAAAAGTGCACACACGGGAGAAGGAGGAGTGCCCTTCATATCACAATATACGAATAGTACAAACAAACGTATCCAGTTTTCCCATCACTATCATCATATCCTACCACATATCATAAACAAGACGGAAAAACAGAGTGTTGACGACTTCTTTTCCCGTTCCCAAATTACCAGACTAGCACTCAATCCAAAATCCCATCATAACACGTCAGTTGATGTTGTTTCCATCCGGAAGTGTTTTGATCTAGAGCGAGGAAGGACGACGTATTATCATCGGCTGCTTTTCCACTCATCCCCTTAAAAAGGGAAAGGACTACGACGTAGTTGCAAAGGAGCTGAAACCAAAACCAGGTGAGTTTTAACCTTTGACATGTACTTATTCATTTTCTGTTATTATTGTCGCAATGTCAGGACAGGCTATCAAATTAACACTCTCTACATCTCAGCTCTTTGTCAGCTTTGGTTGGCTGTTGGTGTCGGTGTCTTTTATGTGGTTTGGCATCCTTTGTTTTCACCTCTGGTTTCAATATTGCATGTATCATGCACAATTTATTGGGTTGTGTTGTTGTGTGACGAGTTGTCTCTTCCTCACACACTCACAAACACCAACAAAATCATGCACGCAACCAACTCATTTACATTGACTTGTCTGACATGACATTACCGCAAATGGGAGGCTTTATCATTATCATTATCAGCCGAAGACAGCGATAATAATATAGGTGAAGAGGAATCTGAATGATAATGGCCAACTAATTCACACTGCTAAACCCTATCCTTATCAGGAATTTAACTGCTCCTTATCGAGTATTACTTATGGTTGCAAATGCGTGTATGATTCATGCTGACTAGTTCTCATTCCAGTTCATATGTTGGCTGACGAAGCTTTGCAGTTTGCAGTATTGCACTTTTGTTGCTATAAATAGTTACATGTCCGCCTACCATCAGTCATCTTGATACTTGATTTAGTTATGTAATAAATCTAGCATCTTGTTTTTGCCAATTTCATCTTCATAAGGCTATCGTATACTTCAAGTGTATGCGCAGGAAGTTGTGCAGATTAGTTCTGACGTGAAGTGATAGTGAAAGAAAGAAACTTTGGGTTCGCTCAAGTTGCAGTTTAAACGCGCTAAAAGAGCATTATGGCATGAGCTCACTTGTATATTCCTCCGATTCAAGGTTACAGTTAAGCTTCTAATTTTTGTTAATGTTGACTCCTGCATCCAGTGTTTTTGTCATTGGTAAGGGAATAAATGTTTTTGCTTCTTCACTACATCCATTCCTTGTACTCATCGCATTTCCAAAGTTTGACTTGGTTTTGAGAAATTTGGCTGAAAATTATATTCAGTTTCATGTGATATACATTTTTGTATTTGATTCGTTAAAAACATGAAAGTAAGTGAGAATTATTGACTTTTTGTCATTTACGAGCTCATCAATCCGTGCATGTGCATGTGCATTCAACTCAAACAAGGTTTCCAAACCACATATTTGTATACGTGGTTGATTGTCGTTCTTGGGTTTATCGCGAAGGAAAAAGGAAACAAGTGGTTTAGTCTGATTAAGCTGTTGATTTTTATTATTCTATTCTAGGGTCAGTTTCCCTTCCATATCTTCATTTGGTGTAAAGAAAACGGGATAAAGCAGGTACGAGCTGGAGTGTTCACCTGGATCTCTCTCTTCATTTCCAACCTGAAAAAACAGATGTAGTTGTGTACAGTGACTATAATTTTGACGTGTAGCAGAGAGTGTCTTTATGAGAACAAGGTGAAGAAAAGATGCCCCGACTGAAAACTCGATCTTTGGCACTGGTCCTCGGGACCGGGCTGATTGCAACGTACCTGACAATCTCTTTTCTCAACTATCGGTCTAGCCAGATAGATGTGGCTGGGCACAATGTGCTCTCAGCCCTTCGCCAGATTTACAACGCCAACCAATCCGTATTGCCAACCCAGTCAACCGTGATTCTCGAGCCGTCTCCAGGTCTCACTTGTCAGGATGGGGGCGCCGGTCTTTATCTTCTCTTCATTGTGATATCTTCCCCGGACAACGTTGCGCGACGGGATGTACTTCGAACCACGTTCCACGAAATGAGACAAGATTGGGAAACCCAGTTCTTTAATAATAGCTCGATAAACATGGGGAGCGGAAACACGACTAAACTCTTCCAAATGCTATTTTTCGTGGGACAGACTGCTGAGAATGGGATTTCTGTGAGTGAACTAGCATCCCGATGAAAGTTTTTATGATATGACATTATGTGTTGAATTAGTAACTAATTTGTTGTATTTTAATGTTGTTTGGGTTTAGGATGGACTGAGAAGCGAGTGGGAACGTCACGGAGATGTGATTGTTGATGACATGCAAGAGTCCTACCTGAACCTGACGGTAAAGACTTTACGAATGCTCAAGTGGGCTCTACACAACTGCGCTGAAGCCAACTACCTCGTGAAGATGGATGATGATGTGTACCTCAACGTTCCCAAGCTCCTCACATATCTCTCCACCAACGGCTCTCCGCTCCTGGTCGCTGGTCACCGCTACAACGAGGTGAAAGTGGATCGAGACCCCACTTCCAAATGGTACACTCCTCCTGGTCTCTGGCATCGTGAAAAGTTTCCTGTGTTTGTGGCCGGCTTCTGCTACATCATGGGAATGAAGGCTGCAGCCCAAATGTTTGCGGAAAGTCGACACGTTCCCTTGTTCCACCTGGAAGACGTCTTTCTCAGCGGTATTGTGGGCACGGAGCGACTCAACTTGGAGCTTAGTCAGTTTGGAGAAATCATCACCATGTTGGAGTGGTACCACTATCTCAAACCGATCAGCTGGGTTCGCGAGAAGAGCATCATCCACCTGGCAAGCTCCAATCAAATCCGGTGCTGGACAAGATACACAACCACGAAGGAGTTGGAGGAAGGATCTCAGTCCAAAAATGATAGCGGCGACTGGTGGCCTCTACTCCTGTACTATTGTCTCTGAGCCTGTAGTACACTCATCCCAATGGGGAAAGGACGAAGACTCACATTCCTCATTTATCTCAACTCAAAATATACTCTCTTTTTTGCTATATATCTTTTAATACTTAGAAACACACAAAGTAGAAGTTTATATGTACATTGTTATACGAAACACACAAAAATATGTAACGGAAGCTAGTCTCTGTTCAAACTCTAATCGTAATGATTTTACAAAACTCAAGTCTCCGGCTGTCTGGTCATAGTTCGTCAAGGAAAGAAAACAAAGATGAATCATGAAAACGAGCTCTGTCTTGCCGCAATTCTCATTTGTTACCGATGGTATGAATCATTACAAAAATCATATTAAAATGTCTAGTAAAAATACAACTTGTTGTTGTGAAACAGTATATTTCCTTCTACTTCTGTTTCTCTGTTTTTTTATATTGTAAGTAAGCGCATGATTGCCTTTTCGAGAGAGAACTTATTTACTTATTTACTTACTTAGTTTATAATGAAGCTCTTACAATTTAATATCCCAGTTCTGGGAAACAAAATTCAATTTAGCTTGCTGTTGAGTGGCATCTTTATTATGGAGGTAGGAAAGTGAGTGGGTAAAAGTCGGTAAAAGTGCTCAGCTTTTCTTTTTGATCTTCTCCTCTCGCTTTTTCTGAGAAAGTGCTCATTCATGCTGAAAAATACATACATCCTTTCACTTTTCTTTGCCATATGTCAGAACTAGGAATCGTGTTGTGTTGGTTTGGGTTGAGTCTCCGAGTCAAGTCAAATTGGCTGGCTTGGTTCACACCAGCAGCCAAACGTTTTTTATGTAGAAAAAAGTACTTTGTCAAAAGCAAATGCAATCACATCACAATCAGATCAGAACCCAATCAGTTTCCTATTCTCTTGGTGCTCATACAATATGTATGAAACACGGCGATACATAACAATAATATAAAGTGCATGACAAAATTACATTGTGAGGGAGTGAGCGACTCCACTTCATATTTGAGAACTAACTCAATCATCAACCACATACTAAACTTATTCACCAGACTATACCAGAAGCGCCAACCTTTCAGATGGGTTTAAAGTCAACATTATTTTGTTAAAATTGTCATCTCAAACCAGTAACATATGGAAGTAGAAGTCCTTTGGCTAGCACATTCAATTGAAGGGAAAAGTTTTGCAACCAAAGTCTCCCACCTCTAGCCCTACAACTCCAGCCAAATAGCATGTATTCAACTGAAATCCCAGCCCTTTTCGTACATTTCTGCTCACAGTTTATAACCTTTTTACCTGTTTTCAGTTGAGGAGTCGGCATTGCTACTCACTCGTGGTTTGAGTTTTCTGACACATGCAATCCATAGCGGCTTTTTGGTTGCCTATCCCACCATGTTTTGAGCACGGCTCTGAGCCGTGCCGTGTCGTACTTTATACATTCTTGTACACAATGCACGTATTCCATCATCTTCGCCCATAGAAAAGATATTCTTTCCGCGGCTACACTTCTGCACATCCCAACTCTGTTCAAACAGACTTGTTTTGCCTCACCCCAAATACCCTCATGGAAATACCCCCAGCGGCCCTAAACTAGCTGGATTCCCAAGAAACGGACATGAATGAATGGAATTGGTGAGTAGAAAAAAAATTTCTTCACTATAAAACACGATGGGTTGAGATGAGACGATGTGTTTTTTATTATTGCACTGGCTTTATACGAACTATGTACATATATTCCATTTGCACTTGATTTTTTTTGGTGTGTCTCCTGCCTGTCCAATTCTACTTCACATCATCCTCATCATCAGCACCACCATCACATCACCATCTAATCATTCGTTACTCCTACTGTCATTTAGGCTGGGATCACCATTCCTCTCGTCATCAGTCAGAGTCAATCAGATCAGAAATTTTTCGAAGGAGCAGTGCTCTGTCTGGTGGTGTTCGTGTACAGGAGTCAATTTGATTTAAGCATCACCAACAACCAACTCAGAGAGCACAAGAAAGAGAAGAAGTGTCAAATCAAATTCCTTTTCCCCTTCTTCTCCCCTACACCCGTTTGCCATTCAGTTGTGAATTTTTATCTTGCTCACTCATTTAATATAATTGTTAGTTAGTTGACTAGCTCGTTAGTTACGCTCTTACTAAGTTACTGTATCTCAGTTACGCCTCCTTCTCTCATCTCATCTCACCCAGGATGACTGTGACTTGGGACTGACTGGAGAACTTGTTGACGACGTCAGCAGCCAGTGATATCACCACAATACAATCAAATCAATAAAGGGTGAGGGGTTCGCTGCTCCTTGTCAAAGTTGTGATAGAATTGTGGTTCCGGTTTACTCATCATCATCATAAGTATTAGTTAACGTTATTGTTTGTAGTATGAGGTTCGTCCATGTGTTGTTCTTTTCCGTCTTGTCATTTCAATCATCATCACCATCAGTATTGGCATGTTTTCAACTACAGCCACCTCACCATCCAGTCAATCTCGCCAGAACTCAGAGTGAAACTCAGTGACCGACCAAAAAACCTAGAGTGTAGTGAACTAGATGGTCTAGTAATTAGTGCGGCCCAAAAAAACATATATATCAGCAACGGAATCACAAGGAATTGGCTTTAAAACACAAGGTATTTATTTAGAAACAAAGTGGGCGTATCCAGTATAACGAAGCAACAATAAAATAACAAGTACGTAAACTAATGATTCACCAAACTAAATGGGTGAAGTTGTTCATAATAACATTCATCTTTATCAACATCATATATATATATCCGCCTCCTTGTTCACTCTTGCTTCTCCCGTTCCAATATATTTAAGTATTGAGTTTTTGGCTGGAGAATTTTCTCCATTCCGTCGATTCCATTCATTTCAATTGCATTTGCATGCTGGACTCAACTTCAACTGGACGACGGAGAGATAAGAGATTAATGACACAAGTCAGGCTCCAAGTCGAATGTTAGTATTCTGTGCAGTCGCTCTCGTTATCTCTGTTTCTCTCCCATTTACATATTATTAAGAGCTGCTCTCTGAGCCTCCTTCTTTTGAGTGATTGATACAATATAATCTCCCCATTTTCTTTGCTGATGCTAATGCTGTTTACCAAGTATTTAGCTAGTTTAGAATGATATTTGCTTAGGAATAAGGTGGATTGGGTATCCAGTAATTTAGTCCAGATGGATAGGATGTTGGTTAGTTGGTCCAGTTTAAAAAAACAACATAGAAATAACTTTGATTTGATGAAATTCCAATACTAGAGGTGAATGGGAAGGGGGCGGATCACTCATATTGTTTAGTGATTTTAAAAAAACAAGTGATAATAAACTATTCCCCTTATTCTTTCAGATTGATTGGGACGTCAACGTCACTCATCATAATCATCGTCTGCATTTAGTTTTTGTTGAGGAGTAGTAGTGATACATTTAGCATAATAGTTGGTGGGGTGGTGATTTAGAAGAGTTAAAAATATTTCTAAAAATCCATATATTTTTGGTGGTAGTAAGTAGTATTTTTTGTGTCACAAATTGTATAAATAAAGCCAAAAAATGCCGGCTGCTAGAGGTGATGGTATGCGAGGACTTGCCGTCTTCATTTCAGACATTCGAAATTGTAAGTTGAAGTTGGGAAAGTTTATTTTTTTGGAAGGGAGTGTGAGATTATTGTTGATATATTTTTTTCAAATGGTTTTCAGGTAAAAGTAAGGAGGCAGAAATAAAGAGAATAAATAAAGAGTTGGCCAATATCCGTAGCAAATTTAAAGGTGACAAGACGTTGGATGGTTATCAGAAAAAGAAGTATGTCTGCAAGCTCCTGTTCATCTTTCTCCTCGGTCATGACATTGACTTTGGTCACATGGAAGCTGTCAACCTGCTTTCATCCAATAAATACACGGAAAAGCAAATTGTAAGAAAGAATTGAAAGAAATGAGCTCAAACTCAGTTAAACTGAGGCGGACGTTGCGGCTAATGGAATTTTGTTTTCTTGCTCCAGGGCTATCTCTTTATTTCGGTGCTGGTCAACACAAACTCCGACTTGATCCGGCTGATAATCCAAAGCATAAAGAACGACCTCACATCCCGCAACCCGGTTCACGTCAACCTCGCGCTCCAGTGCATTGCAAACATTGGTAGTAAAGAGATGGCCGAAGCATTTGCGACCGACATTCCACGACTTCTCGTGTCGGGTGAGACAATCGACGTTGTGAAGCAGTCAGCAGCACTCTGCCTCCTCCGCCTGTTTCGCACCCATCCTGAAATCATCCCTTGTGGGGAGTGGACCTCGCGCATCATCCACCTGCTCAACGATCAGCACATGGGGGTGGTCACTGCGGCCTGCTCCTTGATCGAGGCTCTTGTCAAGAGGTCACCGGACGAGTACAAAGGATGCGTGTCCCTCGCAGTCTCCCGTCTCAGCAGAATCGTCACTTCTTCCTACACAGACCTCCAAGACTACACATACTACTTTGTGCCAGCTCCCTGGCTCTCTGTGAAGCTCCTCCGACTCCTCCAGAACTACCCGCCGCCCGAAGATCCAGGCGTGCGGGGACGACTCAACGAGTGTCTGGAAACGATTCTGAACAAGGCGCAGGAACCGCCTAAATCCAAAAAGGTGCAACATTCAAACGCCAAAAATGCCGTGTTATTCGAAGCCATCAGCTTGATCATTCACTCCGATTCGGAGCCTAACCTTCTGGTCCGCGCTTGCAACCAGCTGGGTCAGTTTCTCACGCACAGGGAAACCAACTTGAGATATCTAGCGTTGGAATCCATGTGTCTCCTCGCTGCCTCCGAGTTTTCTCATGAGGCAGTCAAAAAGCACCAGGAGACTGTGATCAATGCTCTCAAGACGGAGCGGGACGTGAGCGTGCGACAGCGCGCTGTGGACCTCCTCTATGCCATGTGTGACCGCTCCAACGCGGAAGAGATTGTGCAAGAAATGCTCCACTATCTCGAAACAGCGGACTACTCCATTCGAGAGGAGATGGTTTTGAAAATTGCCATTCTAGCGGAAAAGTACGCAACAGACTACTCGTGGTATGTGGACGTGATCCTCAACTTGATTCGAATGGCTGGGGATCACGTCTCCGAGGAAGTTTGGTATCGAGTCATTCAAATTGTGGTCAACCGAGAGGACGTTCAGGGCTACGCGGCCAAGACCGTGTTTGAAGCACTTCAAGCTCCCGCCTGCCACGAAAACATGGTGAAAGTGGGTGGCTACATACTCGGCGAGTTTGGCAATCTCATTGCTGGTGACTCCCGTTCCTCCCCCGCTGTCCAGTTTCGTCTCTTGCATTCCAAGTATCACCTGTGTTCCGTGGCCACTCGAGCACTTCTCCTCAGCACCTACATCAAGTTTGTCAACCTGTTTCCCGAAATCAAACCCCAAATCCAGGAGGTGTTCAAGCAAGACAGTAATATCCGCTCGGCGGATGCTGAGCTCCAACAGAGGGCCAGCGAATATTTAAGATTGAGTGTGGTGGCAAGCACGGACGTGCTAGCAACGGTTCTGGAAGAAATGCCACCTTTCCCAGAGAGGGAATCCAGCATTTTAGCCATTCTCAAAAAGAAAAAGCCAGGAAGAACTGTGGATCCGTTGGATGTCAAGGAACAGGCTGAAGGTGGTGGAGGAGGGGGAACTAGTGCTGGAGGGGGAGGAAGTATCGTCTCCGTCAACAGTCAGCAGCAACAACAACAACAAAGGCAGCAAAATGGACAAACGACAGATTTGTTGGTTGACGTGCTGGGAGATATCTACAGCACGCCACCATCATCAGGAGGAGGTGGAGGAGTGCCAACACAGAATAATTTTACAAAGAACAATCTGGGAGGTGGAGGAGAAGGAGGAACGCAACCGGTGGATAATTTGAAGAAGCTCGCGTGGAAAAATAATGGGGTTCTCTTTGAGAATGACCTGTTGCAGATCGGGGTCAAGGCAGAGTATAGGCTAAATTTGGGCAGGATGACACTTTTCTATGGGAACAAAACCGCCTTCCCCATGCTCGTAAGGAGCTACTCACCCAATTGAACATGATGACCCAATTCTAAAACCTGTAAATATAACTCTAACTGAATTTTACAGGGTTTCAATCCAGGCGTGAGTTGCGCGGGAGAGTTGGCATCCAAAGTGTCAGTTCAGGTGAAACCGGTGGACGCGACGGTGGAGGCTGGTGCGCAAGTCCAACAATTAATAAATATGGAGTGCGTCGAGGATTTTAATGGTAAGAGTAAACGCTTGAAACCAGAGCCTAGCAGCTCATACTTGAAGATGGGCCAAGATCTAAAGTTGTAATTGGCGTTTTTTGCTTGTTCCACAGAATATCCTAGTCTTGTTCTGACATTTGTATATAATAGTGTGCAACAAAAACTGAATCTCAAGCTGCCCCTCACCATCAACAAGTTTTTCGAACCCACAGATATGAACGCTGAGACGTTTTTTGCAAGATGGAAAAATCTTGGAGGGTATGCCGCCCAAAGATCAATCCATATTCTAAACTTTGTTGAAACAGAATGACAATAACGTAAACAAACCATTGTCTCTTTTATTTACAGAGCACAGCAAGAGTCTCAACGGATTTTCAAAGCAGCATTCCCAATGGACATCAACGCAACCTCGGCCAAACTCTCCGGGTTTGGCATGCAACTGCTGAAAGGAATTGACCCGAACCAAGACAACTTTGTTTGTGCTGCCATTCTCCACACGAGAACGCAACAGATCGGGTGTCTACTCAGACTTGAGCCTAATCGACAGGCGCAGGTAAACTCTAAAGTACCCAAACCACACCTCCTTTTAAAATATTGCTCATTCATTTTTAAACCTGAAGAGCTCCAACTAAACATTTTCTTTTGAACCCTTTTTTTTCCAGATGTATCGCCTCACAATTCGGGCAAGCAAGGAGTCAGTGGCTAAGCAAATGTCAGAATTACTCAGTGAACATTTTTAGACTACAGCATAATAATTAAATAATTAATTAATTATCCTAATTAAATCCTTATTTAAATTTTGTCTGATTGATGACCGATCAAAAAAACACTTAAATCCTCACATTATATAATTGTTCTTCCTTTACACAATTTTTTTGTTGAAGATGTTGTTGTTGTTGCTGTAAAACAAAATTAGCAAAACCTGAGTTTATTACACCAAATTTATTTTAGTATAAAATGCCATCATCTTCACCACACCTCATCATCTTCATCATCATCGACATCCAACATCACGATTAGTTATAATTACCTTGATCATCATTGTCTTATCATAATATCAATTTTGACTTTGACTGGGAAGCAAAACCAAAACCAATTATTTAAGTAGAAACAGTAATACATAATAATTAAAGAAAAAGTGGACGTGAGACTCTACTCTGCCGAAGACGACGACACTCGACAAATAATTTTAATTTGTTGCTTAAGCGCTATTTAAAAAACAAGAGAAAAAATACTGTTGTTTAGCAAAAAAGAAGTGAGCATAAAGTTGAGAGCAAAAATTGTTAAAGAAAATTAAACGAGAACAGCCAGATGACTTAGAGACATTAGAATTTACAAAAAAAAACAATAATAAAATATAAAAAACAAAATTATATTATTATCATGATTATTATGGTTATCAAACTTGTATTGATGCAATGAAATGCATGCATAAGTTCATATATGGTGTGTATGAGAGAAAAAAGTGAAGATGATAAAACTATATATATATATAACAGTATATGCTAAATAATCATCATCGTTATGTTATCATCATCATCATGAATGAATTTCCTCAAAGTGAAGAACAGAAAAAAAGAAATTAAAACAGAGAGAAAAGTATTGTAGCGAAAGAAAAATGGTATATGGAACAAAAAATGAAAAAAACGATTAAAAAAATTCAATGCAAAGTTGTTTTTGAGCATAATACCACCATACGTTATTTAATTCATCAGTGCTTCTCATGTCATTTCTTTCAAATTCATCCCCTAAATGCATGTGCACACAGCTCAAATTATTTATATTTAACAACAAATTCGAGTACGAAAAAAATTCATAGAAAAATTGAAAACAAAGAAAACTATTACTATAAACCTACCTAACTTAGGAACAGATTACTATTTTATGGAGATAAAATGTAGTTTCCTAAAATCTCTTAATTACTATAATCTAGTAAAGGACGAGTTGTTGGAAAGAACATCCTAGACAATATCCTGCAGCAGCTTGCTGAGTCCCTGGTTGCCCGAAATTCGGTTGCAGTGGTAGTGGTGCAGCCAATGAGTTGTAATAGAACGACATCACTTGATATTGAGGTTGTGGAGGTAGTTCTGGATTAGTAATGCCTTGGTCACATCCGGGTGCGGCCTGAACCGGAGCTGCGGCCTGAACTGGAGCTGCGGGCTCTTGTTGCATCTTTGACAGCGCCGTAATTGTCTTCTGCTCTCTCTGAACAAAGGCTCCAGACTTGTAGAGAGTTCCTCCGTGGACTGCTCGTTGCTCCCTGGAGAAAGGGACGGACATTGGGTTGAACCATTCCACGTGTACGACTCGTCGGCCTATTTTAGTCCTGTTGATGCTCTCCCTGGCCATTTCTGCGTGCTCCCGTTGCTTGAAGTAGATGAAGACATTCTTCTTATATCTCTTCATGTGTACGACTCCCCAGTTGGATTTCTCATTGAATTTGTTCTGGATTGTCTGATTAGACATGTCACGAGGAAGATTAGCAACTCGAAGGACGAAAATATTATAGTAGTGCTGAAATAAATAAGAAAATAAACTTTAGTTTTAGGAAGAGATTGAAACCCAACTGTCTTAAGTTGATAAGCATTGATAAGCATACCGTTGCAATTGGAGGAGATTCTGGGTCAGCCCAACCAACATGAATCTTGAAACCCCATAGACGTAAGCGATCGCCGCTCATTTTTTGACAGGCAATTGCTGCCTTGCTGTTAAACATACAGAATAAAAATAAAGAATTAGAAGATTCAATATGTAATTTAAAACAAATCCTATATAAACGAATCTTACCCATGGTTTTCATAGATAGCAGTCGCAAATACAAGCTCGGGTGGGCAAACAAAACGCGTGTTCGCAGGGTCCTCAATGAGCACGTACAGGAGACCAGGGGATTCTGGATAGAGCTCATCATATATCTCCTTCCCCGTCTTGCATTTTGGGATCCCGGTTAGCAGGAGTCGTCGATTGTCCACACTTTTGGTTACTCCGATGGAGTGTCCTTTTCGAATTTCGTAGTCGTTCAGCATCCGCACCGCAAGGTTAGCTTGAACCTCGTTGAAAAATTTGGCAAAGGCGTAGCCTCTATTTTGTCCGGTGAACTTCATCATCAAACGGAGTTGGTAGACGGGACCCACCTCCTCCAAAATTGGGAATAACTCTGGCTCGTAGCTGAAAATAAAGAAAAGTTGACACTTAGAAGATTCCCTATATAATCGACTCAAATTAATAACCAATAGCTAATTATTTACCAGTCGAGTGGCAGTTTCCCAATAAATACTTCACACGTGCTGGGTGGAACGAAGCCGGTGTCGGAGTTGGGAGTGAGATATCTTTGGCCGTTCACTTGGCTCACGTTCATGTTCCTAGACGCTGCAAACTCCAAAATTTCTGGTGGGATTTGTGGACGTCGTATAAATTTCCCGTCTTCCATAACCCACCCCTTGGAAGAGCCTGGCAAAGTCAAAGATTTGCTTGATAACTCCATGATAGTTTCTGGTGTAAAATTTCTGAAGGAATTTTCGGAAAAGAGGAATATTTCCAGGAACTGGGAGAGTGTACTCAAGTCAAGACTTAAACTTCGAGTGATGATAATCTACTAACTTGACCCGCTATTTATACCCTCGGAAACGTATTTTGCAAAGTTTCAAACAATGAAAAATGCGATATGCAAAATAATAACCTTGAACTTTGAACATAGTTTGACCTTTATTTGCATTATACAAAATATTTACACATAAGCCAAGATATATATTACATATATAACGTAGTACGTAGTTATTTGGGAAGGAGTCGGTCCAGGTGGGGGAATCATGTTGACATCAAATTTCATCAGTTGTCTTTGTATTTTCGTTTGCTTAAGTTGAGTGGTTGTACCTGTTCAGGAGGTTCTTCTTCTGCTTTGCATAACTGAAGCCCTGGTTTTACTGCTAGTTTTGGGGTCACATCAAACAAAGGAGTTTTCAAATTTTTTTCTTGATCATGAAAGTCCTCAGTATGCATATTTAAGCCAGCCCGAATAATGAAACGTTTGGGACACAGGTTGCAGTGATACGGGAAATGGTGACTTTCATGTTGGCGGAGATGTTCCCATTTGTGAAACAGTTTTCCACACACAGCGCATTTAGCTGGTTTGGTATGCATTGCACAGTGTCGTCGCATGCCGTGCCAAGTATAGCATGTAAGATTGCAAATTGGGCATTTTCTTGTCTTTGGACGGATGACTTTGAGTCCCTGTATAGTAGAGCTAATTTTTCCAAGTCCACCTCCTTTCTTGTTTTGGGTGGAGGTGACATTCACAGCATTCCTTTTGCGCTTACGAAGCCTACGCCCACTTTGGTGATAACCTGCTGTGGTTTCTAGGATCGTGATTAGTTTCGGCTTTTTCCTCTTCTTCTTTGGTTTGAATATTCGCCTTGTCACGAAAGTGGAAGTGGAGGACACCATGTCCCCACTTTCTCCTTTCTTCGCGTAATCATCGGAATCAGAACTCTCTGCAGTCATCAGCAAGTATGCAACTGATACAATAAGATTTGCATTTTATTATCATATCATTATTCAAAATTAGATTGCCTTTTCCGTCGATTTAATTAACAGCAAGTGTCTTATCTAATGCAAATTTACCATCGAAAAACGTATACTATTGTAGATTACCTTTCCTTCCAAACTTGAGAATGTTGCGGAGAATACTTGGCTCATTATCTCGCTCCTTTCCACTCTGACCTTGACTTTCACTCTCAAGAATGTTCCCCAACAACGTGCTTTCGGGATAATTTGGTTCACCAGCCATCTCTTGCCTTCGCATCAAGTTCAAGTACCTATGAAACAAGTAGTGGGGCATTGTGTGACTGCACTTATCTTACGATTGTGACACTGTCCTTGTTCCTCACCTAGATAACTACCAGCACCAACTTAATAACTCACCCGAAGAGGATGAACGAAAGAAGTCATAAATGCAAATCGTCAAACTTTTCTCAGCTCCAAGAAGTGAATTACACGCGTGGTCCAAAGTGGTTGATTGAAAGCCTATTGTTCTTCCGCAATAACGACAGGGAAGCGATCATGCCACACGTTATTACACTATATAGATGCGATTACCAGCCAATGCCAGAGAACTTGGAGTGATGATTAAAGACTTCACCTGATCTGATGACTGGTTTAAGCGCGGTGAATAACGATGACTAAAACGGTTTTATGGGATACTAAATAGGCGTAGTTGTCTGTGCGAGTAATAAACTAGTTGAAGACGAGCACATGCAGTCTTTCAAGGACAAATTGCTACTTATGTTTTACGTAACTTGAAGGTCTCCACATGCAGTAATTATATGAATGATTTAATGACATTGATGATGATATTATTTAATGAGGAGAAGGTGTCTTTGGCTTCTTTATTCTAAAACTGTAAAATATAACAATACATACATTATTCCCAAAAACATTATTTAGGGCTCTGCTGCTTGTGTTCCCAGTACATTATGAAGAATCTTATTCAACTGCTCTTCATTTATCTTTCTGTAATTATCTTTGGGTGAAATTGCCAGGAACACGTGAGCTGCTAATATTAAGTTGCAATGACGACCATTGTTATTACCCTCTTCGATGCAAGGACATTCAGAATATCCTGGAGGGATCCAGTGCCCGTTAACTTCAACTACCACCCTCTTTGTGCTGGCGCTCTGATAAATAACAACCTTATCGTCATTCATAAGCTCAAACGCCTGCTTAATGCTTTGGCCAAATACAAAAATAAGAGCCTCTGCGTCATCCCGAGTTACTATTAAAAAAAGATAAGCATAAATAAATGAATGATCAGGTTGATGCTAGATACTAAGCCATTCTTTCATTTATGAAAATCCTGACATTCTTACGTTCGGGTCTCATACAATAATTATGTATGAACTTTTTCAAGACCTTCTGTTCCAACGAACTGAGAAAGGAGATGTGCGATTCCTCTAAATTTCCGATGATACCGTCACCAGAATACGACATCATTGAGGATGAGACGCTTGGATCCTGGACAGGAAGTCCATCCATCCTCTGCAATTACGAGAATCAAATAACATGTACGCTACGAAAAACTGGAGTGAGGCCGAACGCGTCCTCAATATGCAAAATAACGTGTTAACCTTGACGTTATTAACAATTTTAGTTCACAAACAAACCTGCTTTCAAACCATGATCTGAAATAATCGGTGACATTGTCTATTCTTACCTTAAAACCGTTTCCTTCGAAATCAACGATTGCGTAGAAACTTGACAGTTATAAACTGGAGGATAATACCTTTTTACAAGATTCATTAAGTCTTCCAGCAAACAATTTAAGTGGCACATTGTTACTGATGAAAGTACTGGAGCAGTAAAAAAGTTAGAAAAAAATAAGTTAAACAGATTCAAGTTTTGCGCTGTAGCAACAAAGATTGAGTCTTTGTTCATTTCATTTAGTTTTTTTTGCATTTCTCTCAAGTTACCCCGGCCGGTCAAAATATATTCTCGTCTTTGTTACAGGTTGGCTTGGAATGGGCATATGCATGATGATTTATGAAGATGATCTAGATTTATGAGGTGCATCCACGTAGTGTAATTTTAGACTTGCAAAAACGTCAACATCCTTTATTTTTCCACAAGATTGCATTTCATTGTTTTGTAATGTATGACAATGACACCATGTACAATTGTTTGTATTATTTAATTACGGTTATATGTAGTTTTGCAGTATGTAAGTAAGTAGGTAGTATCAATTGGTTTCCACTCATTTTTCATCTTCACAAGTTTAATTCATATATAATATTATGATGTAGTTTTACCATTATTAATTAAAATTAACAAATTGCAGTACACACACTTATATATAACAATATGTATGTATGTCTATCAAGTACCATTAATCATCATGTTGTTTTTCATCATCAAAAAGTATGAACCATTACGAATATTTATGATAGCTGTAACAAGAATGAATTTTTGATTCAAGACAATTTTTGCCTCTAGTTTTCCTACGCAACCTTAGAGTAATGTAATATGTATGTCATTGTAACAATTCTATATATCATAACAACCAATATTTAATAAGTACAAGAGCACAACTTTCGTTAAAGTATTGAGTATAAATATGAAGAAAGTAGTAAAGAAGAGTTTACACTTAAAGTATCGTACTTTGCAAACATAATTCAAAAACTCAAACACACTCAATTAAACAATTATAAAGTTCAACAGCAATAATGATTGGAACAACTCAACCATTTTTTACAAAAATTATTACATCCGCATCCCTTCTCAACTTTTTAATAGAAACTCGACGCGACATTTAAAAAATCTTATCACTACATATTATTTTAACGATCATAGTTTTGAATACACTCAATGTATTACTGTTTCCCTACAAAAATTGTGTTTTATGAAATTTGAGAAAAACATTTTTGATTTTTCTGGTATCTCGTTCTCCCTTCGTCTATCACCACCTTTGACATTTCTACCACGAACATGTTCTACATTTTTTAAATCTTTAATGAAGTATAAATTGCAATGCATGTTTTATGTATACCAATAAGAATGATGTATGTCTTCCGCTTCTACAAACAGTTTAAATTTTTTTAAATGAATTTGCATTGTCATTGTATTTACCCTTAAAATTTTCTTTTTTCAGCTTACACACTACTACAAATAACAAATGGCTGTTGTTAACAATTGGTTGTTTATATATGCTATGTATTATTTATAATGTATAAGTGTATAAAATCAGTTTTACTTGATAAATTCATGGTGATGTGATGATAATGATGAATATATGGCGCTCACAAACATACACAGTTAAGTTACTACAACAATTAAAACCGGAGCGTTAATAAATTATCATTACATTTACAAATCGGCGACCAACGATCGAACAAAGAACGGTAACAAACAACGTGAGTTTTTATTAGAGCTAGTTTGATTTTTATTCTTTCCTTTATAATTGTAGGTTCTAATACAACGACTATAATATAACTGTTGACGTGCTGATAATAGTATATAAATGTACAACCTTAATGACGAACGTTTTTTATCATCTTAAAAAATTGTTTGATTGACAAGGATGATTGACTATAAATATTCAAAACTTTGGTAGAAATCACGTAAAAGAGATGCGTGTTGTAGTGTAAACTTATGATATTAGCGTGTAGAGAGAAGAGGTGTCGTTTTTTCAGTGTTTCATTTGGATTTTTTCCTCAGAATACGATAATATTACAAATCTGCTCTGTTGCAATATAATTACATGGAAAACAAACATGTTAGTTCACTTTTCACATGAGCTTCTCGTACATATTTTAATTGAGTACGGAAATTTAATTCTACCTGTCGTCACCTGAGAACCCAGGAAATAGAAAAGGAACTTTGGAGATTACATTTTGACGAAGAGAATTCGTTGATGTTTTTTTTTTGGAAAAAACAGCCTTTTCCTTAATACGAAAAATTCACAGTACGTGGTTTAGCAGTACAAGGTAAAAAGTTATGAAATACAATAATAGCACACTTTTTTAAGAACAAGACCTGACCTAGTTTTTTTTCTGGAGGGTAGAAAGTATACAGATAGCCTCAAGTATTTATCATCATCAGTATGTATTTTTATCATAAATTACAAACATATTCGTACTAGTAACCAGATCGTATCTTGCCTTACCTGTATCATCGTATCATTTACCTGTATATAATAGTATGCGCAAGAAGTTACGAATAAACTGGAGTGAATTTACTTGATTTACAATGTTTTCTACACATTAATGTTTTGTTTTAAAAATGTATTAACAACTGGTTTCCTTTTTTAAATTTAGTACGTATCATAAAAATTGTCAAAAGGCTTTCTACATGAAGCTGGTTCCTTCTGGAATCTACCTACACCACATTGTTGAAGATGTTGCACATTACGAGAAAGTTTTTATTATTTTTTTTCTGTATCAAATAACTTGGACTTGAGTTGATACTAAACCCTTCCGTATTAAAATATGATACGATGAGAAGAACGAGCATAGTTTTGAAAAAATGTGTGAATAACTAATTCAACTAGAATTTTTTTCTTTTTTACAAAATCAACTTTCACCGTCACGTGATCTGGCATCAACAATATTTTTTGATTTCATTCCACTTTTCAGCTGTTAAAAAATTGAGTAAAAAATTTCCGTATTTTATAGTCAATATCAATGTATGTAATAATGTAGTATTATATAGTACGAAACAAGATAATAAAAATGCAAAATCTTTTTCTCGCCTTTTCTCTGTTGTTTAAAAAAACACTTTCTCTCCCTTGCTTTCTCTTTCTCTCAACACCATTTGTTTCTACAAACTTTTTTTTTTGTTTTCATTGTATACCATGTCTAAAAGTAAAAATTGGCCTTAAATTCTAAATATGTTGTAAAATGTAGTCGCATACTATGTACATTATGTGTGTAGCGAAAACAACAGTTTTTGGTTGTTCGACTCGGATTGTTTTTTATTACATTACTCACTAAAATATTTTATGAAACGTCAACGTCTAAAAAATCGAATCACAATCATTTTTCTTTCTCTCATCTCTCTTCTCGTCCTAAATAGTTTTTAAGTCAAATGGCCTTAATAGCTAGGTAAGTTGGTATTTATTTCCTACAAATTGTTTAGGTTAACAAAGAATCTTCATTTTTTCAAACATGGATTATCAAACGCAGAGAAAAAGTCAAAAATGTACACCTGCCCTGACGACTAAAGCCTAACATGTATATTTATATTGGTTTGAAGTATTTAATGTTGTATTGGTTGTATGTCATATCCGTCTTTACAATTTTACAGTAAGTATTTAAAGATAAAAATTGTTTCTAGCAATTGATTTTTAAAATGTTTTCACTAACACCTAGTTTTACAAACCCTTTTCAAAAATGAAAAGCAAACGTTTTGAAATGCACCGTGTTTTTCGTCATTCTATTTACCTTCATTTCTCTGTTCTGTTACGGCTAAAAATATTTAAATATTATCATATCATATCAGTATGAATCAGCTTGAATTACAAAGTTGTTTCATGAAAGTGTCTCTCTCTCTAAAAAAACGATTGTAAATACGTACGAACTTTTACATTTGACTTGACCTATGTACTTGTCGTTATATAAACGTTTTTGTCTTAAAAAATTGTAAAAAGAACACTATCTTCTTCTGTAAAGTTTAGTATAATTATAACAACGGTAAGTTGATCAGAGTCAACCTTGTACAAAGGTTGCTTTCCAATGTATCTATGTTTATGTAAACGGTAATAAAAATTGCAAAAAACATCGTACCGTACCGTATCAATTCACGTTTTAACGTTACCGTGTATGTAGTTAAGTAGTAACTGCTCTAGCCTAACGACAATGATGCAATCCATGTGAGTTTTAGTTTAAAGTGAATTTATTTATGTAAGTAGCAACCATTTCTTCGTAAAAATCGCCGGTTAAAATTCGAATCAGTTATCTGTTAAAAGATTGTAATGCTTTCTTCTATGTTTGTTTTTGTTTTGTAGTCCAGCTCATTTTTTAAACCGTTTTTCTAAAAATGCTCTTCAACTGTTTTTTTCTGCAAACAATTTTAAATCTCTGTTCGTTCACTGCGATCATCATATGAATAACTTGAAAATGAATCTAAAGTTTGCAGATAAATTGGGGTATTAGTGTAAAAAACCTTCGTTTCTCTACCCTTCTGCACTAATTAACCTTGTTGGTATTTTTGTGAGTAATGCGGAATAACTCGACGTTTGCATTGCATCGCAGCCAGAAGAATTCATGAACTAGAAGATTGTTTTAGTAGAAATTGTTTGTTTTAAAATGTTCCTATAACTTGAATACAATTGTGGTCATATTATTATCCGGTAATTAATAATTAAATGTAATTAAGTCATTTTACCTAGTCAATAGTCAGCTTTCAGTTTTTCTACGAACAGTGTTATTTTCAACGAACAATTTGAAACATAGTTCCCGTTTCAGGCATGGCATATGTATGTTTTTTCGAAACCGTTCAATTTTTGGTTGTCACTCACAAGAAATAGTTAACCAGCCTAATATTTCTTCATTCAGTTTTACTCCCCCAATCAAGTTCTTTGAGTTCAAGTCTTTAAAAGGATATCACTAATTGTCAGGACGAAAAAGAAGGAAAACGATAAAAATGGTTGACGAGCATCAAATTGAAATAAAGGAACTAAAATCATATATAATAAGTTCACATACTGTTTATTCTGGTTAGTAAAAAACTCAACAATTTTGAAATGACGACATGACAAGCGACACCCAAAAAAAATTTCTCTCATGCATCGCAACTCCACTCAACTTTTATTTGTGAAAATATTGCTGTTAGCTAACACATATTTAGAAAATTAAAAGAAAAGAAGAAGAAAAACACAATATCTGTCTCTTAATATTTTGGCCACAAGGAAAAAGCAGTATCTCAGATAACAACAAAAATGATAATAATAAAAATAACAATAATAGTAACAAAGTAAGGTAATAAGTAAGGCGGCTACATCATCCTAGAAAAAAAATTATGTCGTGATAGAAACTTAAATATCGTAGCAATAATGATAATAATAATATTAATATTATTAATTAATATACAAAACAGATTAAAGGGACCCCATTGTATGTAACTATGCAAAATATTATACAGACGAGCAATGAGCCGCTGCTGGTTGATCAACAAAAATAAGCCTAAATTAAAACAACAAAAAATACAAAACAGAAGTAAAATTTTCAATAAGGGTCTGCTCTGGTCTTCGGTAAACAATAATTAAGCAAAACAAAACCATCATCTCCATAGTTATCATCTAAAAATAGATGAGGTAATGTCAAGGGAATAACCAAAAAATATATGGGAAAGGTGTTTTTAGCAAGAATCACATTAATCGGTAGTAGCACACAACTGATTCTTTTTTTTAAAAAAACTTGTGGAGTAAAACACAAAAAATAAAAATTAAAAACTTGACTAGCCTTAAAGACTCCTCTCGCTAACCTCTCCCACCCAACTGTAAACAGAATTATTCGCTACAAACGTTTGTTAAATACCCAAAAAAACTTAAACAAGACGTGATTAACATATTTATGTAACATAACATAAGTAAAACATTAACTACGAAGCTAGTAAGACAGCAAACACACAAAATAATCATTTCCCCCGATATGATAGTTAAAATTATCATCATCTACTTAACATCTAAATTGTTTAATGGAGCACTACGTTCTTCATCACCACTGGAAGAACTACAGTCAACAACAAAAATAGCATCCTAAAGTGAAACAAAAATCTAAAAAATGATGACATTGACGAAATTTCATCTTGTTTCTTTAGCAAAATATATGTAATAATAATTGTAGCAAAAAAAAGTTTAAAGTAAAAATATTTTATCGCAAAACTAAAAACATGCTATTAAAGATTGTTATTTTCTATGTACAAAGGAACAGTCCTGCGTAATTTCATGGGATTGATCAATTCCATATATTCCACCTCTTTAATAAAACAGCAGGACTATTGAGCACTCCCCGTTTTGGGGAGGCGGTCGCGTACGTGCGTGATTTATTAGAAAAAACGAAACAAAAAACAAGATTTAAAAAATAACGTTTTTCTTCTCTTTCTTTGACTCTTGACTTCTTTTTCTAGACTTTGTATATATAAATGATTGACTTGATCTAGGAAAGTAAAGGTATTTGATGCATAGCATAGTTACATGTTTGATTTGATGTTTGACAGAAAAAACAGTGGAAACTGGTTGACTGTTTCTGAAGAATAACAACCTCTCTCATATTCAGGATGATAGTTCATCTCCGATTCACAGTTTCGCCATTGTCCTTCCTTCCTACCTATTTTTTTTAATTAGATACCCAAACTCACTCCCTGAGAATGAGCTTTTGTTTGTTTGATTCACCAACAACACGTTCTAGTTTAGTAATATTCTATAATGCATAGTTATGTTCACGAATATATTGATTCTATCGATCGTTTTAGTTTCCAAAAAAACCTGTCCTCTTCCTCTCCTCTCATGTTCCAAACAGAGTTGTAAAACCGTAAAATCTAAGAAAATTAAAATGGTTTAAAAACGAGCATCTCCGCTCCATCCATCCGTCCATCCGGTTTCGTTGACAAGATTGTAACGTTGCGCAGTAATCTGATAAATGTGATGATGTTTCACTCCACCCCAACGATTGACGATGATCTTTACTTCTTCCTTAACTCACACCAAGCCAGGGTTTTGGAGGGGGCCTACAGGGGTTGGGTGCACCAATTGGATTGCCATTGATTGAGATTGACACGATTTCAACAATTTCATGTTTTTTTTCGAGGGAGTCCTAAAACGGATTCTTTTTTGCTCGCCGGTACCCGTCCAACTGTACATGACTATGATGGATGGAAACAAAAGTTTACGCAAATTAACTTTTTGATTGAAAATGAATGGATGCCGGTAATGGAAATCAAGCAGATTAATTAGATTGCCAAACAAATAATGCAAAGGAAGAAACAAAAATTCAAAATCCATTTTCATACCTGTTGTTTCGGGCTTAGTTTGAATTTCAGAAACAAATTCAAGGTTTTTAAGTCGGGTCTGATTTAGTAGTACGTGAAAACTTAATGAAAAGGGAGGTAGACCGATTGAATTCTGTTTTTGTTTAAACTGAACCAAAAAATGCGTTGCAGAAGCCTGTTTCTTGTGTCAGAAAACAGGATATAAAACAACACAACTAAACTAAAAGACCACGGGAAGATAATTGTGGTGGTGGATGGTTGTTGGTATTATTCCCAACATTAAAAAATAAAACGTGGATCTAATTTTTGGTGACTGTTGACTGATTGTGGTGGTGATGGTGATGGTTTGGAAGTAAAATTGTTTTGGTGGATCAGAATTCATTCATGAGGATTACTCTATACTTGCGAGTTTACGGTTACTAGTCTCCTATAGTAGTTAGGACTGGATGGGAGAAAGAGAACCCGGGTGAAAGAGAGACACAACAACATCAACATTGCATTTTGCAACACCAACCAGGGGCAGTGGAGAAGGGAGAAACACACAAAAGACAGAAAAAAATAACATTTAGTTAGTTTTATGTCATGGAAGTATGCATCGTTGAATAATATATGGAAATTGCGATCACAAAAAATAAAACGCCACAAATGGAAATCCCATTATTGAGAAAGTTGAATATGAAATATAGTACGTACCGAAACGGTAGGGCCCTTGGTCTATCAGCACCTTCCTTAACAAGTGGTTTATGGTATTCCCTTCCGGGACGTGAGTGAATTGTCGCCCAACAATGTTCACAATAATACTGGAATAAGTAAATATAACAAATATGAGCATACATGTGTAGAATTGTAGAAGATAAAATACTAGATTGGTTGAGATTATACCTGAAGACAAGTAACATTAGCACAAAAGAAGGGCGCGAATTTGCCACCGCATCGTCCACCTCCACACTCATCACACAGCTGGTCATCCAGAACGTATGGTTTAACCTCCACCTGGAGAAAAATATAGCAAGCGCTCGGTATAGACTTTATTCTCAGTTTTGGAAGGCGTAATATTGGAATAGGATTCGCCAGCTTACCCGCTTATCAATATCACCATGCTGTAGTTGAACGAATCTTGCAGAAATGGCAGCAATGTAACTCTGTTGATTGGAGAACGCAACTCGACCAGCACCTTTAGGATATTTGAGTTCGGGATCTGTGTCGATCCCTGCGTAGCACACTCCACCATACAACCTATCCATTATCATGGCCAACTCGACAGCCTTGAGCGGTCGTGGAACGCCACCCACAAACACAGTTTTCCTCGGATCCAGTGGCATGCTCGCATCCAGTACAAAGTCAGCATCTGATAGTCTCCATGGCCTGATCTGCACTGGCTTATCTTTGATCGTGGGTGAGGAGACGCACAAGTACAACTTGTCGTCATCCTGAATGCAAGCGTCAATCAGTTGCTGGACTGATGCCTCCTCCTGAAAGAGTAGAAAGGCGTAGCCCTTCGGAGGAAAGTACGATTTGCTCTCGGCTTTATGTGGCCAGTCTACAACGAGTGGTCCAAAGCGACGGAAACTTGCAGTGATTTCCTCTGTAATTCAAAGTAGAAAGTATTTACTTTCACTATATATTTCTAAGATGAGTGTTAATTCTTTTTGCCTCTTTGAAACTCTTCTCACCTTCGTCAATATCTGGAGGCAACCCTCCCACAAACACTTTCCTGGAGAAACGCTCTCCAGTATCGTTACCAGCATTGGAGACACCCACAACGCTAGCGGTTGTTCGGGGTGAAATGTTGGCTACCCCGACGGTGGGTGGCATACCACCATCCATTTCATCAAGAAGGAATCCCGCGTTTGCGTTTTGCACGCCAACTCCAGTGGGATCCTCAGCACCAGTTGCATAGTTTGGCCACTTGGCCACGCCTGTCCTCCCATCATGGCCCTCTCCTCCCGTCCTCACAATGTCAGAAAGGTATTGTTCCAACGAGCGCATGTTGTCCAGTGGTCCAGCACCATTTCGTTCCTGAAACATGGCATCACCTTCAGAGCCCACGATGGTTTGCCCGTCATATGCAGGCTGAAAGGGACCTTTCCCTGTGAAGTTACGACGGTAATTTGAAGCAACCATCATAGTCGGACTTGGCTTACGTCTGAAAATTTTTAACGTTAAAGCACATGTTTCAAAAATTGTTTCAATTGTAATTGTTTCAAATAAACTCCTTTGCTAAGTAGGTATGTACTTACCCATACATAGCACCACTTGTTTTCAACCCCGGCCTCAAAGGTTGTCTTGGTTGTTGAAAACCAAAAGGAGGAAATCTCCCTACGACACCTCCAGCCGCATTATTCCCTGTAGGTCTCTGAGATGGCTGAGGACCAAATGGGGACCGTCTGGGTCCAAACGGTCCATTCTGTTGCAGACCGGCTGCTGTAATTGTTAATGTAAAGTTTAAGAAAAAGTTTTAAGGGGCAATGTGATTACCTACTGTATAACCATTTCTTTCCCCACTTACTCATATTAGGCGGTGGTCCAAAATTCTGAAAAAAGTAGCCATTCTGCTGAAACCCGAGGGCCGAATTAAAAAAGTAGTTAAAGTCTTCCACCGGTGGTCCAGGAGTAGGCCACACTGGTCCAATCTCAGCAATCGCACCTTGTCCATTACCCCCTGCTCCGCCTCCACCTCCCCAGCATTCCCATTCCGCTCCCTGTCACATTCACTGCATTTCCAACACCTGCAGC
This sequence comes from Orchesella cincta, assembly GCA_001718145.1. Classification (NCBI taxonomy): domain Eukaryota; kingdom Metazoa; phylum Arthropoda; class Collembola; order Entomobryomorpha; family Orchesellidae; genus Orchesella; species Orchesella cincta. The sequence continues at coordinate 58,956 of LJIJ01000509.1, forward strand.
TGCGGCGGCAGCAGCAGCAGCCGCCGCGTTGTTTGACCCAGCCCCAGTGATCTTTGAATTTGTTTCAATCACTGGGTTCTCGCTACTTGCCGGCGTCTTGTAGCTCTCAGTCTCCTCGCTCATGCTTTATTTTCAAAAACGCAGCCCAGTTAAAAGTTTATACTCAAATCTCACTTTCTCCCTTTTCCTCTAAGACACTCACACTCAAAGGATTCTCCTCACGGTTTTTGTAAAGTATTATTGTATTCGTAAAAAAGTTGTTTCTTAAAAAAAAGTATGGTTGCGTCTTGTGTTGTTTGATTTTTTTGCTAGTATGTACAAAAGTAGAAAAGAGGATGATAAAAGTTAAGAACACAGTTTTCCCTTTCACTCCCTTCCCGTCCGGTTCCCTTTTGCTGATCCAGTTTGAAGTGATTTGATAATGAAAATGAAAGGATGAGAAGAGGAAATGCAGCGGTGATCCGTGGCGTGTTTTATTCTCTTCAGTTTAGTTTCAGTACATTCTTGTCACCCAATGCCCATCTTCCCCGTAATAAATCTGCAACTAAACCAAACAAACCACTCAATTAGTCTTGAGACTCTCCTAATTTGAAAATTCTGCAAACAATTTCTTGGTACTTTAACTCACAGTATGTTACTCCGAGGCAATAATTGTCACTCCACTCCAAGTAACAAAAAATGACTATTTTACTGGATTTATCACCACCCCCTCAACTTCATCATCATGAACCTCCTCCCACTTTCCAGCATTTCACTTGCTGACTTTCTCCCGATGTAGCAGTAGTCTTCGCCCACCCAACAGTAAATCAAAGTTTGAAACGTTGAGGTTGGTCTTGGTCTTGGTAACCAATCAGTCAATCAATCATACCCAAAATATCGGCGTAACTAGCACATTCACACCCTCGGGACCACGTCAGTTTCAATTTAAAAAATGTGGTAGCTAGCAACTAAACTTCATTTTCTTACGCCGAGGTCCTTCGTCTACTAGAATAATATTGCACTTTGACTGGCTCTTCTGATCTCAGTGATGCAGAATTGAACATTATGTAACTTCACCTTCCCATATAAAAAATTCCTATGTACAAAGTAGGTTGATGTGTTACAAAAAGTGAAAAAATGGAGAAGAAGAATTTCAGTTAGATGAAGATGTTTTGAAAAATTTTTTGCTGTTTTTTAAAAAAATAAGCGTTTCTTCTCCTCTCTTCTTCTTCTCCGGCAGCAGCGGTGCGGTGGACTCCACTCCTCACTCGATCACACACTTCTTCTGCAAGAATTAAGAAGAAAGAGAAAACCAATCACAATCTCACTCCAATCATTACCTTTTGGAAATCAGTTGCGGGTTTGATTGTATTTAGGGAAAAGGAAACCCCTTGCAAAAAAATTATTAATATTAAATTGAGTCCTTATTTTCGGCACCTTTTCTGAGTTGGGTCGCTAGTTGTTCTTGCTCCTCTCCATATATAAAAGACGAGAGTTTCTGTGTGAGTTCCACTTCCAACTTGTACTTAGATGTTCCTCTAGTTCTCCTCCTGCTGTTCACTTGCTCTTCTATAACTATATATTTAGAAGAGAAGGAAAGGGAAGAAGTACGGAGAGCTCTAAAAAGTTGTGGAATTGGATTGGGATTGGAGTCTTGTATATTTATATTCTATTTTTCCTCCTCTGGCTCTATCATCAAATGTACTATGAAAAAAGGATGGAATAAGAATATTGTACATGAGGAATTGTGTATATTTTTTCCGTGGTTGGTGTTGGTGGTGGTGGTGGCAATGCTGATGGTGATGATGATGATAGTCTGCCTGAATGTGTGTGTATTTTTTCGTATTGTATTCTATATGGGCATCAAAAGGTAAGAGAAGGATGCTGAAGAAACCGATGATTCTTCTGATGAGAATAGTGCCTGCCCATGTCTTTTTCGGCCTGCTTTCCCCAAATTTGAGAAATAGGATGTAGAAGCCGAGCAATGGACTATGTATAAATGAATGTATTTGGGATGTGGATATATTATACAATGTAGGTAGAGAGAAGAAGAAAGGGTTTTTTCGGTTTCGCCTTGGTTTGGTTTGGTCTTCTCCCAAAAAAGTGTTTCTCTCGTTTCTTGTCCTGTATCAATTTTTTCCTGAGCTGAGTTTCGTGTCTGTGAGTCTCTCTTCCACGACGAAAGTAGAGCTCTCTACTCTGCTCCCAGAGAGATGGGGATGGAGTGGTATACAGTTTAGAGCCTCTCTGAGAGTACGGCTGGAAAGCTTGTGGTGAGGCAGAGATCCATGGGAAGATGTGTGAAAAGGGTTAGATGGAGAGTAGATTGTGTGTATTGTACTTTTTGTACTAGTTTACTTTGGTACTGGAGCTCGGAAAGGCAAGGCTTGTCGTGGCATAGATAGATAGGTGCTAGCCAAAAAGTATGCATGGCATGCCAACTCCGTATCCACGTTGCTCGATGCGGTGTGGTGTGCACAAGCAAGTGCTCTTTTTATTTGCTTTCATCATCAACAACATGATTCTCGTCGGCATCAGTAGAGCGACTCTTCTGATCAGTCTTCGCTTGTTCAACTATTTTGTAATGCAAAAAGATTTTACATCAAATGCAAATTCAAAAAGCTTGACTTCAAGGAAATGCGACATCTGCTTTTAAATTTAATTGTAATTAAATGATGCTACGATACCACCATGTAGTTTCCCATTTAATGGACAAATTGGTTTATACTAAAAATTATTCGGCGTGACAAATAAACTAAACTGCACCATGAAATTTCTTCAATTAGTAGCATTTAAAGTAGGCGATTAAAACAGATGGTTATATAAATACAGCCTAAAATTTGAACTGATTTTTATCAGTCAATTTGAATGCAAGAATTATTTGGAATACGATTAAAACCAACTTTTGCTATATACAACACCGAGATGCAGCTTTCATGAAGAATATCCAGTCTACACTCATTTAAGAGAAATTTAACTACAGTTTTAATTCTCTGTTTATCGATCTTGAAAAATAATTAATTAATTTCATTTAATAAAACTCGCAAATTATGCCATTAAGTATTGATTCAGTAGTACTTCAAGCGTAGAAGTAAACTAATATTCATGGTTAATATATTTCAAGTAATTGATTATCGTGAAACACCCATTTTCTGGGGAAAGCATTTAGGAATAATTTTAACTTAAGCATCATTAATGATGTAAAAAATTACTTAGAATGAATAATTGTTGACTGGCGACTGTCTGCGGTCTGTGCAGGCATTCATTAATTAAGGTAAACTTAGAATTCAGCTGAAAATGGCAAGGTGTGTAATTGATGGTGTTGGAGTTGATGGGTCGCCTTACCAGCTTCCCATTGTTTTGTATAGTAAGTAGGTGTAACGTAGTGATATGCTCCTACACTCCATTCCATACAAATTCATTCATTACAACGCAGACGGATTTCATCCAGTCTGCTTGTCTTGGAGGTATATCCCATAACCCTTTCACACGTAATACATAGTGCATAGCTAAATACACACACCTTGCTTCTGCTGCTGGCTGGACATACATGGTGCTTACTCCTCCGATGGGGCGACTTGGACATTTCCTTTCCTAGAGGGACAAGTTTGGCTGTATGAAAAGAACCATCTCCCGTGCTCTTGCGTTGCTCAGCTCACGTTGTCTTGTACGCATCTCACTCTCTCTCTCCTCAGAAAATTTTGTTTTCGAAAACAGAATAACTTTTAAATTGTAGTAATTTGACTATTTATTGTAGAGAAAGAAAGCTAAGGTGAAGACAATAAAGACGAGCAAGAAAATGAACGCTAGTTCAGACAAAGGGAATCCCCCTAAAGGAGATGGTGAACAGGTAAACCTGATGGCTAGTTGTGTTGAGCCTTTATTAAACTAACTTTTTGCTTGCTTTTCTTAATGTTTGCTATTGGGAGAACTACCTAATGAATTTGCAATTAGATAACCTTCAATTGTGTGCTTTTTTACTGTGGAATGGAGGCAGTAGTAGCTGGCTATCAGAGTAGTAATTTAAGCTTAAATGAGGTGGCAAAAAATGATGATAAGGAAACAGATGATCGTCCGGCTTGGCTTAAAGAGCTATTACCTTTTAATTTTAGGAAGGACTTGAATGAGCGGTCAATTTATTATGATTATTAGTCAAATTTACTGAATTTATGCCTTGATAGAAGTGAGAGTTTGATATGATGATTAGGTTTCAATTTTTACTGATGATAGCGCTGATCTAAACGAAATGTGATGGTAATTGATGACATTTCATTTGGAACTGATGCCTTGATGAAATGACTGGCCTAAAAATGAGCATTAGCTAGTTGTACTTGCTTTTTAACTTGATAATGAATGGAGTTAAGGTAGACAGGAAGAAAGTTTATGGATTTTTGATGAGATTGGGACAAAGAGGTCTAGCTTGGGTTGGAGATGATTGGATGAAGAGCAAAAGCATTACTCGCTCCTCATCAGGGAACTTAGGTGTAGTTGTATTTAGAATGCATGTATAGTGGTCCCAGTAGCTCGGCTTCCTGTTGAAGGTGTAGTTCTTGAAATTTCTCAATAGATGACGACCAAGTGCGAGTTGTTGGTACGAGAAGAGTGCTCATGATGTGCTTGATAATAATGAACAAAGTTGTGATAAAGTGGATAAATTGTAGCTTGGAAATAGAATTGATAGACCAAGAGCATCTCTTTCTCACTTTTCCTCTCTGGAGGTTCACGTTAAATGATTTATAACGGAAACTTATTTGGATATTTCTTCTGTTTCTCTTAGGAGGAGGTCGTAGATCAACCTAGTGGCTCGAAATCCCCCACTAAAGAGGAGAAGCCTCAAGACGAGTGTCGTGATACTGATTTGTTGAAGGGAGTATCCTTCGAACAGTTCAAGGAGACTTATAAAGATGTAATGACTCATGTATGTGGTTTATCGGTGATAATGGACTTAAGCTTAACCATTTATGGGCAATCATGTAAATTAGTACTAAATGTTCTTTTTATTCCTTTAAACAGGAGGAAATGTTCGACTTGTATGTCGAGGTGACTGGTATCGTGCCAGATGTTGGCGTTAAAGGTGGAAAAATTCTCGCCAAAGTCAACCTTCTCAGTGAAGAGGAGGATTAATCATTTCATTTCCAGTTGATCAATGATTTAATAAATCTTTTACTTATAAACATACCATTTACTTTTTAGATCTCATAATAATTTTTTTGACCCCGTCATAAATCTAAACTCCTGTAGATTACGAAAATAATTAAGTTTTAGCATCCGAAAGAAAGCAAACGTATTTAGACAATTCAATTTTAATTAATCTACATTTGGACTGCATACAAAAAAGCTTCATTTAATACATATAACTTCACTTTTGAGCAGTTGTCGAATTAGTTTATTGATTAGATTTAACTTTTTCTAAAGATAAGCTATATCGTAAGTCTCATCATTCGCTCTCTTTAAACTTGCATAATTCATGGTAATCTTCACAGTAAGCAGATCATAAGTAACGCGATTCTCGTTAGGAAGTTAAGTTACTCATCCTAGTCAATATAGATTAAATAATCTTAACCTACCTAATGTATTGGTTACATACCTAATGAAATGAACGCATACGTTTATCAATCGTGGTCTCTATTCACGCACAAAGTGAGCAACGGTCACTTGTCGCTTATACAACTCTTCAGCGCAGCGTCCATACATATATCTCAGCATTCAGAAAGCAAAGTACTGTTTAGCGAGTACCTTTTTCTCCTCTACAACTTGTTCTTCTTCCTGTTATAAGAAGCTGCGTGTTGCGTAACAAAAGAAAGTTTTTTATGTACATTTTTTCCTCCTTCTTCAGTTACGCAATTTCAATACACAGTCCGCACACACAGCTTCTCTTTATCAAGTCAAGTTCTTCCGATCAGAAACAGCTCATGTCAAGTCAAGTCTCCCCATCATAATAATAATCATCATCATCGACGTTCATGATCCTTATATTGTCTTGCGATGCGACGTTATAAATTGTTATGTTGTGCGTGAATTAGCCATTTATAGCATAGAATACTCATGCCTTTAATAAGGCTAATAAGCCTCTATGTCCCGAGCCAAGTTGGCAATTTTCCTACAAAAAACACGCATAATTTTTTCGCTCTCTCAGGTGGACCACGCCCATGCCATTCCATCCTATAGTCGAGTCAGTCTCATAGCCAGTCCTGTGCTACTTGCAATTGAGTCATTTTATTCACAAGAAAAATAGTCTGTTTATAAAATAGCTTCATCTTCTTCACTCTCAAGTGCAAACGTAGCATATGGCGTGTGTGCATGGCTGTTGTGAATCGTAAAGCTGCAATACCCATCAAAATATTGTGCCATGCCATGCCATACCTTGATATGATGCCACTGCCACCACTGCGATCTGTGACCCTCTAAAACATAACATTTGATGACGATCAAGCCTATCCTCTTTCTGTGCAGAAAAAAATGAACAATTTCCGCATCTCTTTTTTCATACTACGTCCTAATTTCCCATGTAATGTAACGTAACCCTTTCCTCTCAAAGTAGGTAAAGTACTTCTTGTTTTGCTTTTAATGTGTCATCATGTCACATGCAAATTTTATTTTTCGAATTTTTTCATCTCCTCAATGAAGGGTTTGAAATAACTGCACAAGGTGATGGTTTGGAATGAACCAAACCAACTGCCGATTTATATATTTTTTTTTCTTTTCCATTTATTTATTACAATAGTAATTCCATACTTCGGTCTCCTTCACACATTTACGAACGTTTTACACACAGACGTTTCTCAGTTGATGATGATGCTTAATAGTTTGATTTTTTCGAACAGTTTTTTCTTCCTTTTTGTATATACATGTACAGTACACGGTTTTTCACGGTATAGAGTATAATTTTACTTTACGATCATAATATTATCCTCATATTATATATATAGCCTACATACATAATATATTTACTTTAGTTTACGGTTACAGTTACAGTACAGGTAATTAGAATTACATTACATTATGAATTATACTCGTATTAATTAATTAATAGTAGTATATAATAGAGTAGAGTCCAGTTTTTTACACACTTACAAACTATAAAGACGAACCTTCTCTTACATAAACGAACGACGAACGACGAGAGGAGGAGGAGTTTTGGAGAAAAAGTACTAGTTTTCTCCGAAATATAACATTGTAGTTTAACACACTTCATAGTATATCATATCGTATCATACGCTTCAAAAAACATGCTTGTTTCTTTGTTTCCTGCTTTAACTTCTACGTTTGTTTCAATCTTTATAAAAACAACAAAAAAAGAGACAGAGACCGAAAACGATGACGAGGAGATGAGATATTACATTAAATTTATACAAATATCGCGACTTCCTTCCAGTTAACTTTGCTAGCTAAGCAACACGAGAAAAAATTACTATAGTTAAGTCAGCATTTTTTTGCTTGGTTGATTTCATGATAAATTCTAAATAACTGAGGTCCGCTTTTTCATTGCTTCATTTCGTCACAAAAAAACAAAATTGCTGATTCATTTCTTAGTTTCCTTAGTGATCAATCATATAATGATGATTTGCTCTAGTCACTAAAATCAACTGCTTAAAGTTCCATGCAACAATTGCAAAACTGATTGGATTTGTTGTGTGTTGTGTAGTAAGTATACAATGTTTTATATAGCAGCATAGAGAATAGTTATGTATGTGTAGCTTACTTAGTATCATTGTTCAGCATCATCATTACATACATACAACTTGATTAATAATAACAATAATATAATTATCATCATATTTATCATATAACTGGTTTTATCCCTTTCCATTAAAAAGTGTAGTTTTTATCGGTACATTTTTAGCAGTTTTTGTTTGATGAAAAAAGATTGTTGTTTTTTGTGTATAATTTATGTGGTGGTGGTGGTGGTAGTAGTAGTGCTAACGTAATTATTACACACATAAAAAGGTAGAGAGAGAGGTCTTGCTGGAGAAGAGCAAGCTCAGCTTCAGTTTTTAGGAATATATGATGATGGTGGTAATAATGGTACATTTTTCTGTTTTTTTCTAAAAGAGATTACAAAAAAGAGTGTATTTTTTTGTGAAAGGGGAAAGTCCCAAGAGGGAGAGGAGAGAGGAGGAGGTGGAGATGAAGACGTTGAGGATAAGTTAACGTCAACAACTCCACACTCTCTCTCAATCTCTGGCCCCCCTGGGTAACCCTTTTGTTGAAATAGATGATTTGTTGGTGGTGTGGATAGTGGTGACGACGACGACGACGATGATAATAATAATTACTTGTTGTTTGTTCTCTTTGTCATCTCTACTGACCTCCGGGGGTAGTGCCGACAACGGCTACACTTGTCGCTTGTTGTGTAACTTGGGGCTGCTGTGACCCGGCAGTGCCGGCCAAAGTCGCTGCAGTCTTTTGCTTTAGCATCGTCCAGTCAAAGGTGTAGTCGTACTGATGGTTCAGTGTTCTGAACAGGATTCGGAACAGTTGGCGAAGATACATGTAGTCGGGAACTTCCTCGAAGCGGAGACCTCGACAGTAATTTAAATACATGGCGAATTCGGCGGGATAGCCCTGAAAAGAGAACAAGAAAAATAACAAGTGAGTGTGAGTTGCCAGTTGCAGTTTAAGGGGTCAAGATTTTAAACTTTTACTACTAATTCGGATGAGAAAGTTACCTTGCACAAGAGTTCTACGGGAGTGGACATCTTCTTTTCGCTGATTTTTTCGTATTTCTGCTTCTTGGTCGCTGCTTTGAGCCCCTGCCAAGGAAGACTTCCTCGATTGAAATACATGAGAACGTATCCCAAGGATTCCATGTCGTCACGGCGGCTGGAAAGGTTAGAAAGTGAAATTGTAAAACCCGTGTAATTTAGGCCAAATTCGAAATAATCATCAACGGTTCATTAGCTCACCTCTGCTCAATACCAAGATGAGCGTTGATTGAAGCGTAGCGAGCGGTTCCTGTCAGATTCTTATCCTCACGGTAGGGAATGTGATGTCGCGTCCGAGAATCACGGTACTTCTTTGCTAGTCCAAAGTCGATCAGATATAACTGGAAAAGAGAAACAAGTTCAATTAGATTAACCTTCCAGTTGGACTAGCAGACATGTCACAAGTTGCCCACATTATGAAGGACAACTGGAGAAAGAATGCACAAAGAATGCAATAATAGCTCACCTTGTTGCAATGGCGTCCAATGCCCATGAGGAAATTATCGGGTTTGATATCGCGGTGAATGAAGTTTTTCGTGTGAATGTACTCAACTCTTCCAATCATTTGATCTGCTAACATGAGTACAGTCTTGATAGTGAAGCGACGCGAGCAGAAGTTAAATAAGTCTTCCAGCGACGGCCCTAGCAGGTCCATCACCAGTACATTGTAGTCACGTTCCTGGCCGTACCATCTTCAAATTTGCAAAAACGTGACTCATTATTAGCATCATCAACATTATCATAGTATTTTCCCAGAACCCCATCAATTTTCGGTTGAAACAAAAACAACAAAAAAAAGTTTGTCAAATACTTACCGAATGTGAGGAATACCTACTCCACCCTGAAGGATTTTGTACAGCTTGCTTTCATAGAGAAGCTGGGGGTGGCGAGCTTTACAGCTTTCCAGTTTGACAGCCACTTCCTGGAAGGAAAAAAAAGATGCAAAATGGAACATTAAAAATATGCCAGCACTCTACCTAGCCCCACTATCACCTCCCCACTACCCCCACCACCATATTGATTCCTAAAAAATTTCCACCACCTTCCACACCAAAACTCTTACAACAATGTTGTTACACAATGAGAAATCGTCAACAGCAATTGATCCTCAGCAAGCCAAGGTCACATTTTCCAGATAAGCTAAATGAAAGCCAACCAGCACAAACTCCCTAGCAAATCATTTATGGTTATCCTTGAGGGCACAGAGATATGAGATGGAAAACAAGAAAAGATAAACACCACGACTACATTTTCCTACATGGCCACTCCGTTGGCGGAGGCCTTGACCTAACCTCAGCCTAAGCGTACAAGGGGAGAACCTTGGTGGTTTCTCCCAAAACCCATTTAATTTGGTGATTTTCAACTAGCCCCATATTTTGTATTGTCGAGTTATATTTTTGAAATAGGAGAAGTCAAGGTTTACCTCGCCATTGGTGATATTAATGCCCAAGTATATGTCGCCAAAGGATCCCGATCCGATTTTCCTGACGAGTCGATACCTTCCCCCAACAATGAACTCTGAGCGAGAGGAGGGAGTAGGAGCAGCCATGACAATGATGAGCTGCTTTTGTTTAAATTAAAAAATAAAATAAACCTTTCAACTCTCTCTCTCTCCCTCCCTATTTTCCTTTGAGGTGGCTACAATATTTTCAGTTTTTGATGGGGTTTCATTTAGAAATCAAAATAGGTAAAATGAAAACGTTTTCCCGAGACGCGTTGCCCGAGACGAAATTCGAGTTTCCAATCTAGTCCCCTTATCCACTCACTCACAAACTAAAATATTGAATTGTGTTATGTGCTATAATATTTTTTCTCTTTCGATAATGATGATGATGTAGAGAAGAATGATGAGGTGAGAGGAGGAGAGAAGATGACTGACTCGCATAGGGGCTCTCTTCTCCTTTCGTTTTGTGAGTTAGCTTTACAATTCTCTGAAATAACATAACAACATATTGGAAGAGATATTATTCTACTCGCTTCAGAGTCTCTCTTCGTTGTCGCTCATTCCTCCAAATGCATCCCTTGCCTCTTCCATCCTCGTCTATATGCGACGATACTTGTATACGTTCCCGTAGAGGGAGACAGAGAGAGAGAGGAATGTAAATGCATGGCAATAAATTGCTCACACAATTACCAGCCACAAAAAAAGAATCCATGTATATATGTGTAGCTAAATCCATGGCTACTACATACATTGAGCCTCTCTCTCTCTCTCTTACCGTTGGGCATTGTGAAACTCACTTCCTTTCTCTGAAAATCGTTGACGCCATTCCTGCACACGTTAGGGGAAGCCTGTGTGGTTTTCTTAGAGTTGTTCTCCTCCTCCACCGTACCATGCATCTGTTTCCTTGTATTTGTGAACAGTAGTTGAGAGAGCTCTAACTGTAAAACTAGTGCTATGCCTATATCTTTGGGATACTCTCTCCTCGACTTTTTGGTTACGGTACGAGCCATTATGTTATCATCCATATCCCTTCACACGTTATCGGCGCCTCATCTCGCCTTCTTTTTCTTGTGGGAAGGCAACAGCAATAATAATAACATGAGCGTTGTTGTTAGCACCAGCCCTGCCCTTTATACCAATTTAGTAGAAACCGAATCCACTTTATGCCATATGCCATCCCATCCCAATGGCACAGCAATGAACACTCTCAGCATTGGAGGATAGAGGGTTTCGAGGGAAAAGGTGAAAGTGAGCTTGATGCGCTCACCCCCAAACAACCCACTACTCAAACGAATCCAATCCATTGTATCTTTCTGAGTGTGGCTGAGCGTAGTTAATGGCAGTCAACGTGAGTGAATTGTTGGGAATAAAAAGATAAAGGGAAACGAGAGACCAACAACACACCAAACAAACGCACACAGCTTCTCAACTTGAGACAAAGGGAGAAGCCTCGCCAGTGCTGTGCATCACTCTGTTTGCTGAGGACGTTGATGATGCATGCATGCTCGGCCCTACGTAAGCATAAGAATTGGTAAAGACGTAAACGTAAGCTGAGAAGGATTGCATTTGCTTGCATTTCAACACTGCTTCGTTTTATGGGGATGTTCAATGATTACAAAAGAACCGTAGCAGTCGTTACATGATGGTAGTAGGTACGACGGAGTTGTTGGTTCGTTTCGTTTGCCTTGGATAATATACGATTTCAATCCATGTTTTTCCTCTGCTCCTTCCTCACTCTGGTTTGGCATATGTCTTGTTGAGCTTTCAAGTTACTGTTCTGCCTTCGGCTTCCTCTCTGGGAATGGGATCACTGTGGAGACCAACAAAGCAACATTCAAAACTGTCTGTCGAGCTGTAGAGTGATGATAATATGATACAAAAGTAATATAGGTGGGAGCAGCAGCTTGAAAAATTATGATGATACAGGTGGACTAAAGGTTCTTCTTCCACAGCTTCCTTCATTTTAGTCAAGAAGGGAAGGGAGCATTATTTTGCCTTGTAGAAGCTACTACCTCCTCAAACGTTGAGAGAGAGAGAGAGAGAGGAGCGAAGCTAAACAAAGAAGAGCGTTTCATTTTTGCATACATAAATGTATCATATAACTCAATAAATGTTTGTCAATCTCTGACGTTGGTTCCATGTCAAGTTCCTAAAATAGGGCGCTAATGATTGCATGGTTTTGGTTTTGAGTTCCAATTTGTATTGCGGATTGAATTCTCATTTACGTTTTATTATGTCTTTGATGTTATTTTTGGGTTGGAATGACGAAATTGATGGATCCTTTTTCTCACGTAAGATTATGGCTGTGGGATGAAGATGATCATACTGGTGACGTGGGCCAACTGAGAGAGTTCCAACTCAGTTCTTTATTTATAGACCGTGACCAAAGGATATTAGACATTGCCCTTTTCCATTTCACAGCTTTTCTCCAGAAAAAAGCAGAGGAAAAAGTAGTAGTAGCAGCAGCTTAGCTTATAATTCCATTTCACATTGCATATTACTCTCACCCACAGAGAGAAAGAGAGCAGAGCACACTCAACTTGGCCAAGAAAAGCTTTCTGCTTTCTCCAGCAAGAAGTAGAGAACATGTAGTATGGATGGTTATGTTTCGTTTGCTATTGCTACACTATGTTACTTATGATGGGTGAGTAAGTTGAGCTTGGCCGAAAAAAGGATCCATCCAGGCCAACATATTGATTGGGACGAGAGAAGCGAGTGTGTGGTAAAGTTCCCTCCTCCAATTCCCCCCAATCCCAGCCAGTCCTCAAGGTCTTGAAGGTGTTTTCCCACATGCGTCCACGCGTCCTTATAGTTCCACACATAAACTCATGATGTGTGTTGTGGAGTGAAAGTGAAGGCCTTTTCCCATCACATTATTGCCATGCCGTCTATTTCACTTTCTCGTGACAAAAATACAAACTCGACATCATCAACACCATTAACTCATCCCACCACACTTTAGAATCGCATCAACAATATTTTCTTTTCTTTTTTCCCCTCTCATATGACTAATTTAGCAATCCTATCAGTATCACCATCATTTCCAAATCTAAAGTGGGACGAAGAAACTCTATCAGTATTAGTTTCACTGAGATTTCCTCCTCTTTTTCTCAACCCACCAAAACAATTATATTTTACTTTATCATCCTTTTATTTATTCATAATTAAGTGAATAGGGGTTCATTAGTGGTGTGGCCTTCAACTTTAAGATTCTTCCTTGATTCGATTCACGTTGCTTCTTTAGCTAACAAACAATGCTCCAGAAGGAGACGACTCGAGATTACATGAGAAAATACAAAAACAACTGCCATCATTATCCGGAGCAGTATCATCATCATGTGACAAAGTTATCGTTGGATTCATCATCCCAGCAACGTCACGTTTCACTCTGTTCTGGTTGTGTGACAATAAGCTCTATGGGATAGAGCGGAGGATTTGCATACGATAATTAATTTCAGCTCAGCGCTTCCACTACGAAATATTTTAAAGAAATTGCCTAAGTTTTTATTTGTTTGACTACAACCTTTCTTCCTATTCATTTCTCTCAAGTTCAAGCTGTCTTGCTGAGCCTTTGTGTCTTTTCTTAAGTGTGCTCAATTGACTTTCTTTCAATGTATGTCAGCATCAGGAGCCTCCCTATCTCTTCTGAGCTGATCTGATATGGTTCAATCTCAAAATGACAAAGATGGCAATAAATTGAAGCTATTTTGAAGTATACGAAAAAAAATCCACAGTTGTTGTCTAAACTCGTACTAAAATGGTAACAGTAAGTCGTCAAGTGAAGGAGGTGTGTTCCTCCCTGGTGCTGAGTGACTCAATGCTGGAACACGTGATGGGTCTCATGCACGATGAGATTTGTAAAGGTCTCTCCAAGGAAACGAATGGCTGTGCGGATGTCAAGTGCTTTCCAACCTACGTGCGCAACATCCCTAATGGTTCAGAGCGAGGCAAGTTTCTCGCCCTTGACCTTGGCGGCACAAATTTCCGCGTGTTGTTGATTGAGCTGGGCGGCTCGCAGAAGAATAAGATGCTCTCCAAAATCTTTGCGGTTCCGCAGAGCGTGATGCTTGGCTCGGGGAACAGTCTCTTTGACCACATTGCTGACTGTCTGGCTGTGTTCATGAAGGAGCATGGGGTTCAGCTGGAACGACTCCCGCTCGGCTTCACATTCTCCTTCCCTTGCAGACAAGAGGGACTGACGAAGGGGAGACTTGTGAGGTGGACAAAGGGCTTCAAATGTGGAGGGGTTGAGGGGGAAGATGTGGTGCGACTTTTGCAAGCGGCTATACGTCGGAGAGGAGATGTGGACATTGATGTGCTAGCCGTGCTCAATGACACGACAGGCACTTTAATGTCTTGGTGTGTATTTTTTTATTAATTCGTTTTCACGAGTGTTTTTAATTATTTATGTAGTTTTAGTTTATATTGGATCTTTTACTGTATTTATATTGGATTTAGTGCTCACAAGAATCCCGAGTGCAGAGTGGGCATCATTATCGGCACGGGAACGAATGCGTGCTACTTGGAGAGGCTGCAAAATGTCGGGTTGTGGGATGGAGACTTTGAGGAGCCCCAACAGGTGATTATCAACACCGAGTGGGGCAACTTTGGGAGGAGTGGTTGCCTTGATGACATTCTCACAGAGTATGACAGAGAGATTGACGAAAAGAGTTTGAATCCGGGAGAGCAAGTGTTTGAGAAAATGATTAGTGGGATGTATATGGGCGAGCTGGCTAGGCTGGTCATTGCTAAGCTCGTCAAAAAAGGGTTGCTGTTCAGGGGTCAGGGCTCCGATATTCTCTACAAGAAGGGCAGCTTCTACACCAAATACATTTCGGAAATTGAAAGGTAAAGACTTGACCTAGTTATTTACTGTTTTTGGTTCATCCCCGTTTAATACGTAACCTAAGTATCATGACCTTGCTTTTTTAGTGATAAGCTGGGAGAGTACTACAATTGTCGCGAAGTACTGGAGGAACTCTGTCTAGGATTGATAAGTGATCAGGACTGCCAAGATATTCGCTACATTTGTGAAGTTGTATCAACCAGAGCGGCTCAGCTGGCTGCGGCTGGCGTTGCCTGTCTTCTTAACAAGGTAAACCCCACAATTGATATCTACTTTAAAGTTTCAAAAGAACCAGCCTCCAACTTTAACAACTTTCACCATCATCATCATCATCTTTTTATCATTGGCTAGATGAACGAGAAGAAGGTGGTGGTTGGAGTTGATGGCTCAGTCTACCGTTTCCATCCCCATTTCCACAACCTCATGACAGAATCTATTGAGAAACTCGTATCTAGCGATATCAAGGTTAGTTGATAAATTAGGGGTATTTTGAGACCAGCCCTTGACCTTGACTCATAACCATTCTTATTACTCTACAATCATAAAATGGGGCATTGTGAGACATCTCCGCTAACATTTTTAACATATTTTAATTTCCCGTTCCCCAGTTCGAATTGATGCTGTCAGAAGACGGAAGTGGACGAGGAGCCGCCCTAGTCGCCGCTGTCGCATCTCGCAAAAGCTGAAATAACTCGGTGAGTAGTAACAGCAGCAGCAGCACTGGAGAAACAATCTCAAGAAGAACTAAAGCAGCAAAAGAATTCGTAGCCTTGAACAAAAAAATATATATATCCAATCTTTAGCTCTCCACTCCTCTCTTCCCTTCCTCAACGAAACAATCTCAATCAACAACCAACACACAAGGAAGGACTGGAAGGAGCATAAAACTTTATTCAGGAAAACTAGATATTACAAATACATTACGAAGCGACAAGCTGAAAACAAAATGATGATGATCTTTTTAGCAGGATTTACAGGTACTTAATCCCACAATAAAACTACAAGCAGATGAATATAGGTAGGAACTTAGGTGGAAACCAGAGCGTAATTATTTAAATTTGTAATAAAGATATTGATGACTTTAAAAGAACTAGGAAAACATGTTGGGATTCGATAGCATAGTAGATATACTTAGATGCAACAAAAAATGTGAATCAGTGATCAATTATCAGTATAAAGTATAAATGTTTAATTAAACTATTGTGTAATGAAGTAGAAGCAGAACTCCACGAAAAGAGCCAAAAGATGTAACAAAAACATTTGTAGTTTTCACAGTTGTCATTGAATGAAATTCAATATCCTTTGAAAAAGGAACAAAGATGTAAGAAAAAAGTATTTCATTCAGTTGATTCCAAAGAAAAAATAATGTTTGTAGCCAACAATATAACTAAAAAAAAGGGTTTAAAAAGAGAGAAAAATAGACCATAATTTATAAATCACAATAAAAGTACTCTTTGACATGTGTACATGCATTCATATGCCTAATATGTGTGTATGTATCATATGTAGCATCAAATCACGTCATTCCGTCGGGTCGACTCATGATGGGACGACCAAGACTTGGAAAATAAAGGAAATTGAGAATTGAAACCAATTTTGTGAGCTGCAATTTGATTATCATCATTCTCATCAAAATTTTGTCCATGGAGAATTGCCAGCATATCTCAATCACCCACGTACGTACATACCTTTATAGGTGCTTTGTTAGAGGGTCATTATCATCTTTAAGCGATGCCATATCACACCTACACACCCTTGCCTTGTTCTTTCCATGGAAAAAATAGGAAAGGGTTGAAAAATTCTTGCAATTCCTTTTTTGTCGAGGAGTGAATGCACCCAAAAATGTATAAATTCCCATGGGATGAATGCTCATCTCTTCATGCTCCTGAGTTTGTGGCCTGGCTTGGATAGGCAAGGCCATTGCTTTGGTATGCAGTCCAATACCTTTATATTTTACACCTTTTCGTTACTACTACATGTGTGCTTTTGTCCAGCCAAAGCTAATCCATTCTGAATGCTCAGCAAAAGTATTCATGGCAAATTGAGTAGCTTGTTTAAAAGGCTTGTACATGGCTAATATATTGGGCTGCATGCTTGGTTTCCCTTGAAACCCAGACAGGAACACCAGGTTGAAAATGTTGTAGGTTGTCGTCGTGGATCGAGATGATGTGATCTCACTGACAGTATGGACCAGCAGCTCTCTTTCTTTTGCTAGACAGATAGCAGTACAACGTGTTGTGCTCTTCTGTTCTGTAGATTGTAAAAAAGCTGTGCGAAAAGTTGAACAGATTTTTTAAAGGGTTGTCCATTTTGTAAAATAAATTTAATTAGTTGTTCAAGCCGGTCTACCGTTGACCTTGTCTTTCACAAGTTGAGTTTATTAAGTCAATCCTCAAATTTTTAACCGGCATTTCCCCCCGTTCGCAATGCAATTATTATGGAGTCCCAGCACTGATTTCAAAGCTGTGACGAGTTGTATCATTGGAAAATGGGTTTGGATGTGTTTGTAAAAGTCATGCATAAACTAAGGGATCTCTCCGAGCCAGACAGCTGTCGTTTTAACTTCCAATTAATAGCAAGTGATTACAGATTACTAGATATCAAGCACTGTGCACATGAGCAACTCCGTTATAGATAGTTGAGCTAGACTCGTAGTTTTTAATTGGTTTGGAGCACTTTAGTATTATTTTTTAGGAGTTTTGATTATTTTTTTGATTGTAAAAAATGAGAATGGATCTGCTAACGGGGAGGGTGTGGGGGTACACGCTGCTAGTGTTTGTGTGTGACCACCTCGTGTTCAGCCCTTATGGAAGGGCTCTACTGCGGCAAGCAGGACTGCTACGATGGTAAGATTTAAGATAAACTGGAAAGGATTTTAGCTAGAAAATCAGCTGACTTTGACTAACTAACTAACTAATTAACTAACTTTACTTGCTTTTAGTTCTGGGAGTGACGAGGGACAGCTCAAAATATGAGATTTCCAAAGCATACCGAGCCCTCGCCAAGAAACACCATCCAGATCGCCACCGCGATGAAAAGGAGAAGGCAGAGGCGTCGGAAATGTTCAAGACGATTGCCAACGCGTATGAAATTCTCAAAGATGATGAAGCCCGCACAGACTACGACTACATGTTGGACCATCCAGAGGAATACTACCGCCATTATTATCACTACTACCGGCATCGGATGGCTCCTAAAGTGGATATTCGAATAGTCGTAGCTGTCACCATCACCGTGATCTCCGCCTTTCAATACTATGCCGCAATGTTTCGCTGGTCTTCTGGCGTCCGCTACTTAGCCGCCCAACCCAAGTACAGGAGCATGGCAATGAGCTACGCCGAAGAAAACGGGATGCTGGACAACCTGCGCAAGATCAAGAAACGAAACAAAGAGGATATCAAAGCGGAAGAGGAACGGATTATTAAACAAGTTCTCGAAGAGAACATTGACATTCGGGGTGGCTACGCGAAGCCCAGGGTGAGTGACGTGTTGTGGATTCAACTTCTCATGTCCCCGTACACAATCTACCTGTATTTTGCATGGCAAGTCAAATGGTTTTGGAGGTTCACTATCAAAAAGGAAGAGTATGGAACAGAAGAAAAACTCTACTTGATCCGACGCTATTTGGGAATTAGCTCAACCCAATTTGAGGTAGATTTTAGCAGAAAAATCCAACAAAATACTAACCATTTATATTTTTACTTTTGCTAACATTACCCATTTTATTTTCTTCTCCATTTTTTTCTAGGCTTTAAGTGACGCAGAGAGAAAAGAGTTTTTAGACGAGGAGCTCTGGATCAAAGAAAACTTTGTCGCGTGGAAAGACGCCAAAGAAGAGGAGCGGAAGCGGCAACTAGCCGAAAGTGCTCGCTACAAGTCATACCGTCGCTATATGAAAAAACACGGCCCGGGTCGCATGTACTTTGATGACTAATGATGAAACGAAGGACGAAAGCTATTTTTGTTAAGCAAAATACAAACTAGCAAACCGGATATTACTTTTCTACAAAAGAAATAACTACAGAGTGTGCTCATTTCCTTGTTTTTTGACAAAACAAACCTATATTTATTATTTCTATGTATCATTTTTAATTTATTCAATTACAACAACGCTACGCTACGCAACAAAAACATGACTGTATTGAAAATTGAGTTGTGGAACAATAATTATAAAATAATGATGCTGATGAATATGCTGATACCTGATGACGACATAAAATATTTTTATCATTTCTTCCACCGGCAAGAATGAAAGAAAAAAAACTAATCTCCAGTTTGTAAAACAGATACAATTATATTGAAATTAATGTTGAACAGAGATAATATAGAAACTGAGCGAGAAAGAGATGATAAAACTGAAAAATATTCTCGATAAACTGTTTACGATATTTTATTCTGCATTTTAATATATTATTTTGGCATTCACCTAATTAGTTTCATTACTCTCGTTGTTTGTAAGGCACGCATGAATCAATAATGCATTGGTTCGATTTGGCTTTGGAAATCTTTGAAACTTCGTTGTTTTATTAAGCTCGTACAAAACCATCTATATTTAGGGTCAGATGAGTGTTGTCCAAGTGGTGTAGCAACAGGCATTGACCACTTTTTCAACGAGGGAGTACATCGCCTCCCCCATTTCAGCGCTGGAGAAGAGCTGTTGCAGAATAGCTGCTTCGGTTTGCTGCCCTTGTGTCTGGTACTGCTCTGATGAGGAAGAGGATGAGGAGGCTGAGGTTCCCTTCTTCTTTTGATCTTTGAAAACGACATAAATGTCACAAGAAGCTGTTTCTACGTTTACCTCCACCATTATAATTGATTTGTGAGCTTCTGGAGTGAATATTGCCACCTGGTGGGTTTGATAGTCGGGGGAAACAAACTCACGAAAGCTGTACGGATTTGTGGTTCCTGAGCCACTTGCTGTTATCACTTTGATAAGTGTTTGGTAAAAGCTTACAGGTTGGCGAAGGAGCTCCTCAAGACGTGGATCTACTTTGCGAAGGGGTAATACCTGAACTAGTTCCAGTAGCTCGTTAAAATCCCAGTAATAGATCGGACCAACTGTTTCCCTTGAAATGATGTCTTCTTTGACTTCTTTTACTGTTCGGGATCTTTTCATGTTCATGGCCATTTTCTGGATATCAGCTTGTCTCCCGATAAGTAATCGCTGCCATAGAAGGTCTCTCCGACAGTCCACTGCTGCTTTGGTGATGAGGGTTCTGATAAACTGCTCCATGGTGTCTTTCTGCTCGTCAATAATCTTCTGCATCATTTGCTCATGAGAGGAAAAGTAGCCCATGTAGCGAACCTTTTCTTCCCGGATTAGGTCAGGGATTGGACCCTTTCCCTTTTGAAGGTTGGGGCTACCAATGTTACTTCCCCCAAAGGAATATGAATTGTCTACTCCTCCAGATTCAATCACGAAAGGATCCCGAAGTTGGGGATGAGGATGGAGATGGGATAATGGAGACGTGGTGGTGGTAGCAGCATACAACTGTTTTTGATTCTGCAGCAGACCACAAGTCAGGTGACGAGTACAGAGTGGTTCTGGAGTGTTGACTGGGCAAAGTTTGCCAGAATTATTGGGCTCACTTTCTCCTCCACCTCCTTTCGGATAGAGCTCGCGACGGGAGGTGAGCACAATATAGTATTTGACTCGGAGACCTTGATAATCCGGAACAAAGTCGCGGCTCGCAGTTGGATAGTCGTGAGCAATGACGAGGGTCAAGTCAAATTCATCTGATTGTGTATCATCCTCCCTATCTCGGTAGGACACCTTTCTTGACATGTTGTGGACGAGCACATACTCGTTGATGGAATCTACTGAGAAATCCGTCAAGAACAATTTTGATGAGGTTGAGGTTGCTGCTCCAGTGGCAGAGGCTGGGGTCACATTGATCGCACCTGATACTGATGTATTTGTGGTGGTAGTTGCGCTGTTGTTCGAGGTGGATGGGGCGTTTAGAGGCGTCATTCGGATCACCTTCATTCTGTACAACTTATCGTGTCCAAGTATATAGTTGAAGAGCACTTGAGAAGGAGTGTTTACCTCTTGGAGAGTCACCATACCGATGTGAACCGCATTCCGGGAAAAGTTTGGACATTTGGGATAGTACGTAATAAAGTCATCAAGGAAGCTGGTGATGTGGTATCCATTCTTGAAGAGCAGCTGACGCCCTGAGATGTAGAGGTACATGGCGCGCAAGTGAAAGTCATACATGAAGGAGTGGAGGTGTGTCATGATCTTCATTTTTTCACACTCATCCACAAATTGAATTGCGTTTTGGGCGGTGGCAACCTTGTTTTTCGGCCCTTTAGGGAAAATTCTTTTGGCTTCAAGGGCGTGGATCTTGCAATATAGAAAGGGGGCGTTGATACCCACCTCAATGACGATAATCCCACCTGGAAGACATCTCTGAAGAAAATGGCACATATCATCATCATCTCCACCGCCGTCTTCTCCAACTCCTGTCAAAGTTGTGAGTGTAATGCTACCAATCGTTAGTGTGGAGTTGGTTCCACTTGAAACGCTTCTCGTGTCCATAGATGGTGACTGAGGTGGCGCTGATGGAGTTCCACCTGAGGTGGATATTTCACCACCAATAACAACCCTTTTAGGAGAGCCTCTTGCTGGCGTCTTGTTCAAGTTATTAGGTGCACCACCAGGCCACCCACCTGCCCCCACTCCACTTCCACCATGTTTGGGTGCACCGCCACTCTTATGGTGAACAGGGACAAAGCCCAATGTTTGTAGGTATTGCATATACTCCTGGAGAAAGAGTCGACAGAGAATCCCATGCCAAGGCTCTTCCAACTTTGCCTTTGAGAGAAGAGACTGCTGCTGCTGTTGTGCATGTACATAACCTCTTCCGTCATCACTTCCCACCTCAGACAGCTCTGGTAGAAACAAGCTCGTCATTCCCGAATGATAAGAGCGGCTCCTGTTCCGGAGAGACAAGGAGCTCGCTTGAGAAGCTTCTGAGCCGTGACGAACCCTCGACTGTCCAATCACCATTGAAGCCATTGATGGAGGTGGCGCTGGCGGGGGCGGCTGATGAGGTCTCAACCCAGAATAATGACGTCGACTACTTCCCCGATGTTTTCTGATGATCCCTCCGCAAGACACACTATCCCTGGTTTGAGCTACAGCTGCCCTCCACCCAGGAAGAAACATGATGGGTGTCAAACAAAAGTGGATTGTGCGAGCGGCATGTGTAAAACATTCCATTACTTGGGCGGTAATCACGTTACTAGCGCTTGGCCCTCGGGTCAACCAATACTGGAAGAATGGGTTTTCTGGCTCTGGTTTTACTTGAACATTTAGAACATGGAGAAGCTGCTTTCCGTGAGAGTCAACAGGATTGTCGCCACCAGCATCTGGCATTCCTAGTAGATTACAGAGTGGAATATTCCTGTAAAACTTTGTCCAACTCGTTGTACACTTAAGTGGAGGGGTGGGGCGGGTGGCTTTCTCCCTCCCACTGTGTTTCTCCTCTCAAACCCAGCTTGCTTTCCTGGAGGCGTGTTTAGAATCAAATCCTTCAACTCCACATCGGCCATATATGGATTTCCATTCTAAAAAAGGTTTTAAAAATTTAAGTAAAAAATATTTCTTTCTGCAATTCATCAATCTTTAGTACATTTTTGTAATTATGCTTACAATAGTAGAAGCAAAATTATCCGGTAAAATAGGCTGACAATAAAAAAGTCCTGATTTTTGTGCCAGAATACTGGAAAGCAAGCTCGCCCTCGCTTGAACCCAATGGCTGAGCTGGCTCACATTTTCTTGTAGCCTCTCGCAACACTCTTTGGACCAATTGTAGACAACAAAGTCTACTTCTGAAGAGGTGATTTTGCAACGTAAAAATCTCTGTCGAGGAATTAGAATCAAAGAGCTGGACTTTCCATCCCGATTCCCACTCCAGAGCACAAACTCTTTTGCAAAGTTGGCCCTTGGTAGTTTCTCGATAGAACCCCTGCTTCCCTCCATATCCAAGTTGTCGTTGAGGAGGGGTGGATACTTGTAAAAGTTTTTAAAGTCGTGGGAGCTATGGAGCGCAAACTCGGCTTCCGGATTCAGACAGTTTTTCCAGTGCGCAAAGTTTCTCGCAATGAGGAAGCAGTCATGTCCTCTGTAGCCCGGCTGAAAGTTTTCACTTCGACGGAACAAACTCAGGATTTTGGAGGGGTACTCTGCTTCTTCTGTCTGCTCCATTGTGAGCAAGTCCTTTTCATTCCGTTTCATTGTGTAAAACTCTGTGTCCGCGTCATCTCCACTACTTCGCCGCGAAGTGTAACCCCCTCCTCCGTTACTCAAGTAGTCCGAGTCAGTGGAACCAACTCCGACTACCTTCCAAAACTGACGGGAGCCGTTATCCGGCGCTACCAACCCAACAATCTTTTCCAACTCTTGAACAATGCATTTTACGGGATAACGGCAGTTTAGAGGAACAACTATGCGTCGTAATGATGGTGTTCCCAGCTGCGTTCCGCTCTCTAACCAAGAGTCTAATATGGATGTGTAGTTTCCATGCAAATTACCTACCTCTCCAGTCTCCAACCTGGTGAGGGACATCTGGTGCTGAGGACGTGAGAGAAGGATTCTTGGACGAGAACCTTCACTCCCGCCACGACCCTAAATTACAAACCAAAACAACCTTTGATTTAAACCCCATTTACTTTTGGTGTAAAACTGTTTAATTTTTCAAAGTTCTCACAGAAATGAGTGTAATTGGGGACGGGGCTCGGTCTGGTTGCGCAGAGTTTGTTGCACCATCATCAGTCGGTTTTCTCAGCCCCGTAAAGCTCATTGACCTAGTTCTCGGCTCATCATCGTCATCCTGAGCAGCACCAGTGGATGGACGAGAGGTTGCCGGATTCAAGTGACTACTTCTTCGTTTCATCTCTTTACGCTCGTTAGCCACTGCTAACTTATCTTGTGAAGGTACAGCAGTTACACCTTCGATGCTTACAGAGCCTGACGAAGTCTCTTCTGTGAAAGAATGAAACAAAAGTTTACTCACATTGACAAAACTATGTTTATTTCAAACACACAAATATTTAATCACCCATAAAGACTTCATCTTCCATAACACTAGACAGGGGTGCGGTCAAAATTTTATACTCCATGATAAGATCCCATCCTGCATGCTTCATGGCTAGCTCGATATTTGACTTGAGGAGGTCCATGTTGATTCGCCCCTGCTTCCACATGCTAAACTCGACCATAACATCCGCCTCCTCTTCCCTCGTCTCAATCATGTCACTAAATTTCTCAATCTCACACTCATCCCCTAACTCTGGCTGCTTCCACTCTGGATTCTTTATCAAATTTCCGTGTCTATCTGTCAGAGCCATGGAGACAATGGCAATGCCCCTATTTCCTGTTCCGCCACCTCCTGGGCTTTGATTATACAAATAGACACTACTCTCCACCCCTTCTTCCAGCCTTGAATAGTCTTGAAAATGATATTTACTCTTGGCACTCGTGTACTTTGGCATTGTCAGAAACTGGAGAAGGTTTTGGTGCAAATAATACGCAAAAGCGGGGAGATGGCCGGCCACCACAATCTTTTTGAGGGCAAACTTCCAAACAGTGTCGGGCTTGGAGCGAGGCTCCTGCAAAAAGTGTACATCTTCAGGAGTCAATTTACAATGCGGATTTCGTTTCAAGGTCACCGACAAAATGTCCAGCACGGCATCATCCAACTTGTTTCTCAGTGACTGGACCAACTGCTCCCTGATTTCTTCACTGGCTGCCTCAATCCCGTGAACCTTGAGGGCTAAAATGCCATCGCAGACGTCGTCCCTCCCTGATTTTTCGGATTCTGAGTCATTATGCTTGCGACGCAGGAGTCGGGCTGGAATTTGAAACTGTTCCTCATTTGGATCATACTCATCCGATCCCAACAAATACAAGTCTTTTGTGGGACTATCAAGAACATCCACGCCACGATAAAATCTCATGTAAAAAACGCTTCCCCTTGCATCCCTATAAACAAACATGTTCTTCCGGTTGGCCACCTCGAAAGCCGTGAGGGTTGAGCGAAGGGTCTGGATTCCTCGTGCAAACGCAGTTTTCCCTCCGCCCGACCTCAGTCTTGAGTGTAGGGTGAATGTAGTTAACCAAACGACTTTGCAAGAGAACATGCCCGGAAGAAAGTTGGGAAGGATGGAAGTAGCCACTGTTGAGCTGATGTCGGACTCTGTCTCAAACTTTGACTCGTGGACGGGAGAAACCACCTCTTCTGGAACTGTGATGCCCACTCCCATCTCAAAGTTTTGGGGATCACGTTGATCATCCACTTCGAGAAGCGGACTACACATACGCGTGTCATGCAGCTGTTGAAGAAGCAGATCCTGGTTTATTGTGCGAATGAGGGCTCCTACCGTATCCGTGAGCTGCACCCTCAGATTCCGCGAAGTGGTGAGGACCGACAAGTCATTCTCGTCGTAGCGACAGTGATGATACAAGTGAAGGTGTTCAGTGGTCGTTTTCAAAAGTATCCAAAATGGAGGAAGAGCTGGAGGGGGAGCCTCATCCTCTTCTCCTTCTTGACACGTACTAGAAGTTAGGAGATACCACCAACTTTGCTCCTGCTTGAATGAATACTCATTCACAGAGAGCTTTTCGAGCCTTTCCAGAAAGCTGGCAAAACCCTTGTTATCACTGTGCTCGACAAAGGTCAGTGGAATGTTTTGGTGGTAGCAGCCAGGTTTTCCTGTTGATTTATCAATGTGGCAAGCAACCTTTTCCAGAACTCTGGTATTGATTTCTGGCTCTGAGGCTCGGAATGATGTGATCTCATCATCTATCAACCATTCTATTTCGTTGACAATGTTCTCAATCGCAATCGCTTGACGGATTGTCAGCCGCTTTTTGAATTCTTCCAAGCTAATAATACTGTGGATAAGAACCAATAAGATGAATATTATCAAACAGACGCTTACTTTCACTTAACATTTCAGTAATAATTTAATTCAATATAAAACTAACAGTTCTTCTCGAGGGCATCCAGAACTACTTTTCTCCTTCTGCTTCATAGGAACCTTTTCCTCTGTCTCAGATTCACTGAAAACAGGTCTTTCCCTGTCCTCACATTTGCTGTCCTCTTTGCTTGAATCAAGTGGCAAAGTGAGAAAGGTGAGTTCCATAGTTAGCTTCAGTTTATCATTGGCCAAGCTTTCCTTAACTTGTGCTGATGCTGTTGATGATGATACGCCATCCCCTTCCGGTGACAACAATGAGCGCAGGTAAGACATACAAAGGTCGTCTTTGGAAAAAATATGGAAATGAACAACCCTTCAAATCAACATGAAAGTGATTAATGAATGTTTCCAAGTTACTTACGATAACAAGTGGGCATATCAACAAGTGGTATGTAACCCTCCCCCGCAGTACCATCTCCAGAGCTCAACTCTGACTCTCTTTGAAACCGACATGTGAGATAGGAAAAGAGGGGAGAAGACACGCAACTCGAGGAGGGAGTCACCATGCTGCATGATTGCTGTTCTTCGTTCATCCCTGTGGACTCCAGTTGTGTCATGATAGTATTAGTTGTGCTCCTTGGTGGTGCTGGACTCTTTTCCATCATTTCAGTATCCGAAATATTATGAAGAAGGGATGAGGAAGGCAAGTGATCATCAACAGAGCATAAGGAATCCGCAACGATGCTGCAGGAGTCTAGATTATCTTCCAGGTCAGAGCTGCACTTCATCATGCCCACCCCACTGACGTCCTATTTTGAGAAAAAGTGATATGAACGATGCTAATCTTGACTATTAGTTTTGAATTTCATCTTCCCTTACAGAGAAAGCACTGCTGTGAGCAATCTTGTAGAAGAGAACATGGCCGTTTTCAGTAGCAGAGCTGAAGTTTCGGGCGAGTAGTCTTCTGAACCGTTTTTGAATGAATTGGTGGACGGTCTTTAAGCAGTCACAGGGTGATGGGGCTACATCCCCACACTCCATCTGAGTGAGTGACTCACTAAGTTGCTTATCATGGCGACAAATATACTACAAAAAAGTAAAAGCAATGCACTTCACGTGTTGATAAGATTACAGGAAAAATTAACTATATTATGGATTCAACTAACTTGAAGAAAGTTATCCAGTGGAAAGTGGACTCTGGTCAGCGAACATTTGTCAACGACAATCCCAATATCAAAGGGATTTACTGGATAGCCTTTCAGCAGACTTGTGTACACACTCCAAATATAGGACTGTAAATGCGCATTTTTTAACTCGGCACAGTGGCTTTTGAGTAGTAGTTCGTGCTCCGCCATTTCTAGTCTTCTGTTTTTATTAGAGGAAATGAGATAATTATGTACAATGTTAAAACTCGAAAGATATATTTTATCAAGAGTTGACTTACTGAAGGGAGCTCTCACTGAATGACTCTTGTGATATGGACCTCCCATTATGAAAAATTGTACCGGAACCCGAGCTCAAATCATCGTCGTCGTCCTCATCCCCTTCAAATTCATCTTGAACATTAGTTCCAATTGTGTCTCCTTTGTTAACTCTAAAGTCCTTGACCATTTCGTCCCTCGACAGTTTCTTGAAAATCACATGGTCCGTTAACGACAACAGAGAGCAACTATAAGTGAAGACGGAGAGCCCGAGCGATCCAATGATTGGGGTGCGGCACGGTACATATCTCAAGCTGTCATCAGAGCCACCAGTAGCTCCACCTCCTCCTCCACTCCCACTTCGATGAAGAAAATAGTTAATCTGTGCACAACAAGGGTTTTCCTCCTGTTCCACACTTGGAGTTCCGGCTGCCTGCTCACTGTGAGCTCTCTTAGCCCTCACAAATTGCGCCAGTTTCCCAGAAACAGTTCCCTCAGAAAAGGTTTGCGATCTGACTGGATCTCCTGAGAAGTCTGGCGGAACTTGAAGGTTACTGCTCACTGTACTCCCACTTTCTTGATGTTGGTGAAGTTGACTGCTTCCGCTGTTGGTATCTGTCATATACTTTTTGACTGCGGGAGCACATTCACCCCCAGAAAAAGCTCGAACTCGCTTCCGACCCCCTTGACAATTGGTGCAGGTGAGTGAAGAGTGAGAGAGCTGAGATGATGTTAGGGATGGAGGTGGCGGTGGTGGCAGGATGGATGATTCTGTTCCACTACTTAGCTCAACTGCTTCCGGTGGAGGGGGAAATTGATCGCTCTCCAGAAACTCGACGTAGCGGCTACACTTTGTTTTGTGAATGGATTCCATATTCTCAAGCTGGAGAAGGAGCGATTTTACATCTTTCAAGGTGGAAGGTAGTAGCGTCAAAATTACATGAGTTGTGCTCGTCGAGCGGACAAAGCATCTCCACTGCACGTCTACAAGTTAAGAACGGCGATACATGTATAAAAAAGGTTTTCCTCATTAGTCAAATAACCATTTATGCTAGGTATACGTTTATCCCGTTGCGTGTAAGGCTCCCTATCTGTACCAGGGGTGGCTCTTGGTGTATCTGTCACTTCCTCAATCCCCTTTCTTTGAAGGACTGCTCGCGTAGCAGCGTCATGCTGCTCCATTGTTAATTCCACTTCTTTATCTTGCAACGAAGCTATACTCCCACACCATTGCTGATACAGTACCGAGTTTGCTCTCTCGAAAAGATGGCAAACACTCTGGTTCCACTCGTTTGGAAATGTAAGAGATAAGTCTGTAATTCGAAAAACATTTGTAGCTTGTTGTTGCAAAAAAAAATAACTGCATCAAGTTACCTTGAAAAAAGGAAGAAAAGAGAATTTCTACTTGACCACTTCGCATCAAAATCTGCTTCAGATCAAACTCAAAAGGAATCACTTCAATGCTCTCACATTCGCCCACCACCGGCTTGTCTGCGGTTGACTGATTAACGCTGATGAGGAAAGGAGCTTCTTTGTGATCACAAATTCGCACAAGGTATTCAAAAGTGCCCACAAGAGAAATACACTTGTGATCCGTCTCAAACATTTGCTTGGGGATTTCCGTGTAGTCTAGCTCGAGAAAATTGGGAGCCACCGCAGGACTGGGCTCGTTTTGAGCTACCTGACCGTATTGTGGCTCCGCCCAACACTCGGTAATCAGATAGAGGCTGTCGTGTGCATCGAAGGAGTCATAATCATCAAATTCACTGCAATTTAAAGATAAAAATTAGTATATCCTTTTAAAATTGATTTCAAAATTTCAAAAAGCTTTGGTCTTACCTTGTTAGCGTTGAACAAGGTGGAAAAATCACAAACTGCAGCACCATTGGGGCAACAGCGTTTTTGTTGGAAGAATTATTCTGTGAATTAAAAGTTGGGATGGGGTTTGAAAAGAGCAAGACAAAGAAAGAATCAAAATATTATGCACAGTAATGGTTTACCTTCATAGGAAGTTCTAGCACCATATTCGTGATTCCAGCGGAAGAGTATGCAAACCGGAATCCTTCTTGCAGTCTTATTTTAGTCACAGTTGCCAGTATTTCGGAAGCCCACTTCATATTGAGGGGTGGCAGCTCTCCTCCCGGAAACCACCAGATCCACCTCTTGTGATGAAGATATCTGGCAATTGTATTGAAAACTTCGGGTAGCATCTGAAAGCTCGCAGTGCCCCAAGGGGCTTGGTACGTGGGTCGGAAGCCGAATGTAGATTGTTTGGGAGCTGCGCTTTTTCCCTCGACGTACGACGTAAAAATGGCAAATCTTCTTTTGTCATACCGAATCAAAATCTTTTCCACGGGCTTCTGCACAATCACACAACAAGGCATCTCTGACCATGCCGTTTTATTCACGAGGGGAGAAGCCGTTGTGGTCGAGGGCGTATTCATGATAACCCTCCATTTTGGCGGATCCTTCACTCTCTGAGGAAACATTAAATTGGCAATTTTCTCTCGGAACGTGGCCACAGTTCGGTGTCTCAGATGGCCAGGCGTCCCCACTAAAAAGGCAAGTCGGAGAACAACATGAGGTGGCTTGGAGGTGACCCTTATCAAACAAAAAGAGTAGGGAACTTTCTCCTCATCTTTGAATAGGAGATGCACATATGATTGATTCTCCAAGAGGACAAAGGTGCTCATGCTCTTCAACAAATTGTTGAGAGCCATTACCGCTTGGCGACACTGAATCACGTTGAACCTCCCTGTGGAGTTGGGCAAATGCATGTGCTTCGGGAGGGGATAGTCATGCTCGAGAATGACCCCAATTCTATGCGTATGCATCCATTTTTGCCACACAGTCGTGTCCAAAAGGCAAACCGGTTTCCAAAACTGTGTGAACTGGGGAATGGACAACTCATTTGATTGATGGAGTTGTGGTGTGGCGGAGGAGGAAGCTGCCCAGTAGAAGAGAGGCATCCCTTTTCTCAAAGTCTCGGGAATGTTGTAGTAAGCGGGGTTGGATGAAAAAGAGTTTAAATGGACAAGAAGTCGATCTGACTCTGAAAGATTTTTCCTTGTCGCCCAAAACCTGTTCACCATGAGCTGTCGGTAGAGGGAGGAGAAGGGTTTTTTGGCCAAACAAGTGACGTCATGGAGAAAGTCATAGGGTCCCTCTAAACTCACAGCGCACCTCACTCTAGAGCCCGCCGGCCCTACTTCATCATCAAAGTCTGAGCTGATAAGGATTTTGTACTCGAGGTGGATAAGAAACTTCCAAGGAAGAATGAGAGTAACTTCTGACAACCCTGTTTCTGAAGTAACCACTTCCTTTATGGTGAACCCTTCCCTCAACCGACAGCTCATAACTTTCATGTGGTCTACATTTAGTATGTTCTCGTACTGCTGCTTCTTTACGATCGGCATGTCCCGTACCGAGAAAAAACACTTGTTTCGCACCGACCACTCACCAGGCTTGACATGGGTGGGTGGCCCCGGCTTTGTCCACTCTGTTTCCAGAGTTTTTTGAAAGCTCCAAGCTAAAAACGCCATGTGGTAGACGTTCATAATTGTACCCGTATCGCTAATATCAGGAGCGTCGGAGAGATAGGCACCAAATGTGGCTGAGGCAATAAACTTCATCAAGTCAGCGTACGGCAACACCCCATGGCACAAGTGTGGATGAAATGGGCTGC
This sequence comes from Orchesella cincta, assembly GCA_001718145.1. Taxonomy (NCBI): domain Eukaryota; kingdom Metazoa; phylum Arthropoda; class Collembola; order Entomobryomorpha; family Orchesellidae; genus Orchesella; species Orchesella cincta. The sequence continues at coordinate 89,962 of LJIJ01000509.1, forward strand.
TCAACTGGATGAAGGAGCAGGACACCGTGTTGTATCGCAGTTGGGACAAGATTATATCCAAGTAGCGGCCATCAGGAACACTTATTACTCCATCGGTGAGGATTACCAACCCAGCAGAGGAGTTTTCGGGCATGAGACTTAAAGCTATGAGCGCTTGGCGGAGGAGGTCGAGCAGCCCAAAATCAGGGGACATTGAGAGCGAACTGTAGACATTGTTGCTGAGAAAAGTTTCGTCTAAATTGACGCGGTGATCCTCCTCTTGATGAGTGCTGAGGTTGTCATCACCATGTTCATCATCATCATAGTAGATGTGAGGATCATCATCGTCACTAAAGCCGTTGCTGACGATTGACGCTATTTTATTCTCGATGTCGTTGAGTCTACCAAAAATGAGATGGATTATCTTATCACAAGTTTGAGAGTCCAGGATCTGGCCTTGGATGAGCACTTGGTCAGTGACAGGAGTGAAGAATGGGGTATGAGCAATCACAGTTATGAATATCTCCGGCCCAAACATTCGCCTACTTCCAGGGACTTCAAACTGAGTACAAAATTAAAAAAAATAGTGTAAATGCTTAAATCGTTTTGAAAACTTCAAAGGTTAAGGATATTTTTTGCTCATGTTGCTAACCGGTTGAAGTAGACCATGTAGACAGGCTTGTAGTGCTTTAAATATGTTGTCAAACACAACTCCACCAGCTTGAACATCAACTGAGGCGATTGAAGGACTAATATCAAGACAGAACACAATTCGGTAGCGGCGTGACAAGTAAGTAACCACCGTATTGGGGTTTACATGATATCTGGAAGAAAGAAAGCAGATGAATATGAAACTCATCTTTTAAGTTTCTATCATAAATATTTCTTTGTAGGAGCAACCACCTGTAGGCATGTCTATTATCAAAGGTCCACTCCTGAGGTGGATTCAACGGAATGATTGAAACAACTTCGAAGTCTGAGGAGCCATTGCTATGACTACTACTCGTAGCACCACCACCACTTGCTTTCTCCTCCTCCTCCTCCCCCTTCTCTCCCTCATCTTCATCGGGTGGGAATGAAAGACATGAGTTGACATGGTTGAAAAACCACTCTGCTCTCCTGTTCCGTGATATTCGATACTCTTTACTCATCAAAATGTACACCTCTTTAGCTTCCAGCCTGACATACTCTCGCTCACTTTTCTCCTCTTTCTTGGTGGCGCTACTTGTGGAAGGCAAAGGTTGTGATTGTACTTGTATTTGAGGTATCACTAGCTCTGGCTCCTCAGCCCTTTCTCTGTTCATATCAACAAAATCCGTAGCAGCCGCAGTAGTAATCCTTATCACGTTCTCATCTTCCCCTTCCTCATCTTCATCCTCCTCCGCTTCATCATCCGCCTCCTCCACCTCCTCACCTCTTGTCATACTCTCATCCTTGCCGTTGTTCTCGAGAGCCATAATGGCCTCGGTTGCCCAAGGAATCCTACCAAATCCCACTTATTAACGAAATTTTCATTTTGACTAGTTTTTGAACAATATCATTCAACCAGTCAGCTGACTTAATCTCAACAACAACAACTAGCTTCATCCATCCACCTCCCACTTTTAGTGAGGACTTTATTTAGCTTATCATAAATCTAAGTTGCTCTTTGGTAAAGACACTAATGGAGTAATAAACTGTACAAGAGGTGGAATCAAAGTGTCACTTTAAATTCCATTTTTTTCATATAACTTTCTGAGCAATATATCATCTCCTCGTGACTTCTCTACCCAAACAATTTTTTATTATCATTTTCAAATGAGATTCTCTTTCCCAGGCTTACTCATCATGTGATTTCCAATGGTGGCTCTATCTCCCTATGTTAATGGAGGTTAAGGATCATCTGTGCATTTGAGATGAGAAGAGCCACTCAAGCATTTGCATTTGAAGGCATGCTTTTTTCAAGAGAGAAGCGTTGAACCTTTTTGTTTGGCATACTTTTTGCGTCGAAAGAGAGAAACCCTGTGGTAGCTGTAGAGGCAGTGGTCTCATCAATGTTGAAATCCCAACACCAAGTTGAGTCCGTGTGTCGTTTTCGCTCCATATTCACTCAATCACTTTTAATCAAGAGGATAGAGGAGTTTTTGGCAAGCAGCAACTCGTGGCTCTCCGCACCATTCACTGTATTCATTCGGGACTTCGTTAGTGAACTAAAATACGTTTAATTTTCGACATTCAAAGTGGCTAACGTTGGGAACAACTCTAGTTAGAGTTAGAGTGACGCATGAGTTTGTTTTTGTTTACATATAAAAAGTGGACGTTTCCCTTCACTGTTTTAAGAGATGTGATGATGTTGGTTTGGCGACTACCAACCAGAGTTAATCTCTCTCAAGTTTTGCAAAGTTGTAAACAATGTAAATAGTTATTTCTTAAGCTCTGTTTTGAAAGTATCATAATCATAACTAATGTAATTTTTAAGGCAAGAGCCAACTCCTATTTATTTCGGCAAAGAGTTAAGTTTAGTGGGGAACTAAATTCGAAGATAATCACAGCTAGTTTGGGAATCAGAAGATGTTTGGAAGTGGTGGCTTTGGTAGCACCCCCTCCACATTTGGTAAGTGGAATTTTAATTAAATTATGGGAGAAAGCAGCATTATATGTGTATATATGGGATTGAATCACTGACAAGGTTTGGTATCGATTGAAGTAGTAATAAAAAATATTCTAATAAACATTTGTGTTGTGCTTGGAGGTGGAGGAGGGTTTGGTACCACCGCCAACACTGGTGCGAGCGTGTTTGGGCAACCGGCTCAACCTCAGCCACCTACATCGTTGTTTGGTGGAGGAACTTCGACATTCGGAGCACAACAAACGTTACCTGCATTCGGAGCTGGGGCAACTGCTGCCCCGGCGACGGCATTTGGTGCTCAGGCTCAGACCTCCAGTGTTTTTGGGCAGCAGGCTCGCCCAACAACAGGGATTTTTAGTAACACTGCAACCACCATCTCACCTTTCTCCACTCAAAGTTTGTTTTTATAGTATAGTATGGAAATATTGTAAGGGAATGTGACAGTAGTAAAGCGAAGTAAGCTAACTAAATTTTTTTATTGTTGCTATTTGTTACAACAGCGCAAGTGGCTGGGACTTCTATCCCGTTCAATGCAATCACTGGGACGGATACAATGATGAAAAATGGAGCTGCATCTCAAATCAATACCCGTCACCAGTGTATTACCTGCATGAAAGAGTATGAAAACAAGTCATTGGAAGAACTTCGCCTTGAGGATTACCAGATGAACAGGAAAGGACCTCAAAACTCCATGTTTGGAGCTCAGCCAACTCAGCAAGCACAACCTGGTGGTGGTCTCTTTTCAGGAATTGGTGCTACGAGTACCGCAGGAGCAAGCACTTTTGGACAAACCCCGGCTTTCGGACAAACAACAACTTCAGGTGGTTTATTTGGTTCTGCCTTGAATCAATCAAAACCTGGTGGCTTTTTTGGAAGTGGAGCAGCCCCAACTACTTCCGGTTTCGGGGCTGGCTCCTCCCTCGGTTTCTCGTTTAGTAACCCAACAAGTCAACCTCAGCAATCCATATTCGGAGCTAATAACAACACCGCCACTTCCAGCACCACGGGAGGACTAGGAACCACCTCCTTTTCTTTCTCCCAACCCCAGCAACAACAGCAGGGGCTCAGCTTGTTCAGCCAGAAGCCGCTGGCAACTCCAGTATCCAGTGCCCCAGCTTTTGGTGCTGGTGGCTTTGGAAGTGCTGCAACTAATACTACAATGACTAAGCCGCTATTTGGTGGAACCACTGGAACAAGTACTTTTGGAAACACGGGCACAGCAGCCCCCACCTTTGGTACTGGATCTGCAAGCTTGTTCTCCACAAATACCCAACAGCAAGCTCAAGCCAAGCCTTTCTCATTTTCCACCCCATTTAGCAGCGCTCCACAAACTAGCCAACCTACTTTTGGTGGAACTACTGGCACCTCAACCTTCAACTTTTCAAATCCCGTGTCCACTCCCACGGTTAACTTTGGAGCTGGGACAGGAGCTGCACCGGCTTTTGGAGCTGGAACGACAACAGGTTCCACGTTTGCTCCTCTCACATTCTCCTCGTTGGGAGGTGGAACTCAAACTCAGCAGCCAGGAGCTGCACCTACTTTTGGATCTGGATTTTTCTCCAGCAATACTAACACAAGTACTACTGGTGGTACCACCGGACTCTCCCTGTTTAACCCGGGTGGGAGTGCAGGATCAACTTTTAATACTGGCGGTTTGCAGTTTCAACAACAACAAATGCAACTTCAGCAGCAGCAACAACATCAACAGCTTACGGGAAACATAAGCTTTGCCACGACTCCCTATAAAGATAGTCAACTCTTTTACAATCTGATCGTAAGTTATGCATAAGCTGCTGCTGCTTAAAAACTGATTGTTTCCTACATACAATATCCAACCAATACTTAATTATTTTGTTTTTATAATAGTCAAACAGAAAGGTGGACGATATGACGAAGCCAACAAATCCAACAGCTCAGCGCCAGTTCCGAGAAGCCTCTCGACGTAAGACGAGCACAAGTGCAGGCATCTCCACCAGCCTTAATTTGAACTCTAGTGCGGCCTTGAAAAATTTAACTTTTCCAACGTCTCGAAATCGCAATAGTATCAGCAAGGTAATATTTTTGCAATTATATCATAGTTCTACAACTTGCACGTATTTAAAGCAGTCAGTATTGAGCTAATATTTTCTTCTCTATTTTACTTCATACAGTTCCAAATTTTTGATGGGTTTGAAGACGAAGATCGCAGCATCGGGGTTGACATATTGTCTCCAAAAACAAACGTGAAGAAGCTGGTTATAAAGAGCAGCGACATTTCAACCCCTTCCACGCCCAGGGGCGGCGGTGGCAAATCTCTACTTGGGATCACTCCACTCAGCAAGTCTCTAAATTCTTCTGGCTTCCAAAGTCCCAACAATATTGGTGGACTAAATAGGAGAAACAGACTCACTCTCAACTCCACCTTGAACCATAGTGATTTGAGTTTTGCGGCTGGTGATAACGGCGGAGTGGGTGAGCCTAACCGAACTCTAGACTTTGGAGAAAGTTCTCTCCTCTCAGAAACCTCACGAAATGAGTTTGGACATGGGCATGGTGAAGGAAATGGGAATGGTGGAGAATCCTATGCCAATGGCACGAATGGCCCTTACAACTCCACGCTTCCGTCAACTTCCAAACGTAATTCTGAGGTGGATGTCATGTCTCCAAGAGGAATCGGGACTGGTGCGGGTGGAGGAGGTGGGAGCAGCTGTGAAGGAAGTCCCTATGTTAATGGCTCACTTAATGACTCCATTCCTGGAACAGTTTGTGGCGTGATTTGCACCCGCCCTGGGTATTATGTGAAGCCTTCAGTGGAGGAGCTGGATCGAATCATGGATCAGCAAGGAAATTGTGTAATTAATGCGTTTGAGGTGGGACGACATAACTTTGGAAAAATAAAGTTTATATTGCCAGTCAACGTTGCGAACCTCAATATTGATGAGATTGGTAAGTACTTTATACTCAGATTCTATTGATTTTTAATTCTTGATAAGGAATTCAACTTAATTAATTTTTTTTAAATATTTCAGTTCTCTTCCGTCACAAGGAAGTTGTCGTGTATCCCGATGATAACAACAAGCCCCCTCTTGGCCAGGGCTTGAATGTCGCTGCAGAAATTGAGCTGGAGAGAGTCTGGCCTATTGACAAAGCAACAAATGACGCCATTCGTTCTCCCCGTAAAATCAAAGCTATGAACTACGACACAAAACTCAAACGAGCTTGCACCCGTCTCGATGCCGACTTCATTTCTTACAACGAGGAAGCCGGGATTTGGAAATTTAAAGTGAACCACTTTTCAAAATACTCTTGTGACTTGGAAGAAAATGAGGAGGATGACGTGCCGCCACCACCACTAGCTGGCGGAATACCGCCGGGTATGCCACAACAGATGGGAAAAGGACTGGGAGGAATCCCACTGTCACAACAACACAAGCTTTCCCTCCAGCAACGAATGAGTGGACAACATCAGCCAGGCCCGGGTGGAGATGCATCTCCTGGAATGAGCTCAGTCAAAACCTTGTCACTAGTTTCCTCACCACCGCAACCATCTCATTTCACGGTGCTGGCTCCACCTCCGTCTTCACAAGATGCTCACCAGTTTCAAATGCTGGAAGGTGGAATGCCACCCCAATCTGATGTGGAGCTGAATCCTTTGACACCATGTGATTCAGATGATGATGATGATGACGACGATGATGATGACGAGGAAGAGGAGGACATGATGGTGCGACATCGCCAGTCCTCCTTGTCATCTCGTCCCATGCTTCCAAAGTACAAGGCCGTGCTCAAGGATGCGGGCACTGAGAAGTCTCGCCTAATGAAGAGCGTCATGTCTATTGACGAATTTTATGAAGAGGATGGCTCCATCCTGGAATCCACTCAGAGTCAGCCACCCATCAAAAAGTCTAGGGCTACCATCGGCTTCTCCGCTCAGTCATTTGCCAGCAGCAATGATTACCCAGAGGTAGAACACAATGTGGTGCAGCGACTCAAAGGAAGGTTGACGGCGGACCCTCAACAGCTGAAGGAATTGAATAAATCAATGACGCCAACACAATCAACAGGATCATCATCCAAACCTCAGCAGCAAACAATCATGCAGGTAGTAAAACCAGAGGAGTTTTTGAGTGTGAAAGAAAAAGATTCTGAAGATTTGTTCAGCTCTCTTCGAAGTTCCGAAATGAGAAACAACGTGAAGCTGCAAGGCTGTCCTCGAGTATGCTTTCTTCCATCCGGTCACTTTTTAACAGTCAACCAAACTGTAGGAGCCAGCGGCTTTTCAGCCGAGTTGAAAATCAGTCAGTTGAGCAGCTACGCTGATAAACAGGAGCATGGAGTTCTCGCTGGGCCCATTCGAGCAGTGCTTGAAACTCAAATGGAAAATAGACTGAAGATGGAAGGGGTGCTTTTCAAAGATCACATTGAAGCCATCAGGGCTGAGCTTCCCAACTGCAACATTCCTAAACTGAGGGAGACACTGGAGCAGGAGCTCGTTCTTTGGCAACTCTGCGACATTCTTTGGCCGGAGCAGATAAATTTGCAAGAGTCAGCTTTGCGGCAGTTGGATGATGCCTTTTTGCTAACGCAGCGTCACAACTTATCCAACTGGTTGAGGAACAACTCTGCCATCCTCTTTGGGGACGTTTACAAGAGTCAAGATAGGTCCATCTTGGGGCTTTTGAAGAAGGGTCTTTTGGAAAAGGCTTGTGAGGAAGCAGTCAACCAGGGTAACTTTTTTATGTCCGTCCTCCTTGCGTCAGAGCCCCATCTCCATCTTAACTTTGAGGAGTGTTCAGAAATTGTTGATGAAGGGATGCCAGCCTCCACCGCTGACATATTTTCCCTAATTTCCGGCTCTTTACTACGGTTCAGTGAGCTCACTCCGGAAAAAGTGGCCTTTATGACTACGAACGATTGGCTTCAATATTTTGCCCTGTACATCTGGTATAGTGGGCCTACGAAGAGTAGTATGCCCATCCCTGTGGACAAAGCTGTCCGGGAATATGAAGAGATGATGCGAGACATTGTTGGGGATGAAAATTGCCTACTCCCCACGAAGGAAACGAGCACAATCGCCAATTTATGCATGCACCTCTTGAAAATGTACAGCTGTAACGGCTACCCAATGAGCTACATTTACTGTCCCAGAACTTGGACAAGCGACTGTCTCGACTACAAATTGGTTTGGCTACTCATGAGAGACCTGGAAGCCATAGGCTATCTCCCATCCTCCGACCTATATCCCGAGCTCTGTCTCAGCTTTGCTGGTGAACTGGAATGCATTGGCCTTTGGAAGTGGGCACATTATGTCATTCGAGAAATTGAGCCAGCAGAGGAGTTGCAAGATGATGAGGATGCCTGTGAGAGACTGAGCCGTCAGCGGGATGCGTTTTGTGTGAGGCTCATTGAGCGAAATGTTGACAAGCTGGAGGGACCGACGGGAATGGAGACGGAGAAGTTTCTTGTCTACGACTTGGGCACGGATGAGAGGCTCCTGTATTCCATCAAGAGTTGGAAGACTGAGCGGGTAGACGAAAAGATTTGGTACTTGGGACGAATGGACGAGTGGGCTGCGAGCTTGAACACGCTTATTAACTACCTGACCGAGGCAAACATCGGACTCTCACTGATTCCAGAAAAGAACGCCCCAGGATTCGCTCGGAATATGCTCGAGCACCTGGAAATCCTGAAGGAAAACTGTAAATACCATGCCGAGTGGGAAGTGCACGGGAAAATGTTGTACAACTATCTCACCATGACCCAGTTTCAACAGGAGGAACAAGAGTCGGAAGTGTTGGAGACTGCTGTCACCAACTTTCTCGAGTCTGTAATTAAAGTTCGCCCTACCAATCCTAATCAATGGTAAGTCGATCAACTTTAAAAACAAATTATAATCAAAAAATTAAAACAATAATTTAACAACTCATATTTTTTATGCATTTCAGCGCATTTCTCTTGGAGATGGCCATCAGTGCCCAAAAAGTTGTTCAGCTTCTCTTTGTTCAACCCGGCGTCAACAACAAGGAGAACCTCTACGAAAGACTCCAACAGTTTCTCGATATCCCCGTGCCAAAAGAGTTCTTTGAAGGACTGAGATGCTTCATTAACCAAAACATGAGGTTTATGGTTGACATGTTTAATCCCAACGAGAGCCTCCCCTTCGCATTCCCCCCTTCTCAAGGTGTTGGGGTGGCCCTGATGGAAAATTGAGACGAAACGTAGTACATGATCCCTAATTAATTTAAATTAAGTTTTTTGATGTAGAGTGATGATGATACAGATGATAATGATAATTGATAAACCATTTATGACATCATATTTTAAACTATTATTTCTTTTGTTTCCCTTTTTCCCCTCGTGTCATACCCACCCATATACGTATAAATAGTTGTAAGTTTCAATTTAATGTGTGAGATTGTGAGCGGATATTATAATAAAAAAACGTCATAACTTTGTAATACTATGAATGAGACTTGGATGAGAAAAATGCGTGATGAATTTAAAATGAATAAAGTGATTTCCCCAAATAGAAACTCTCCTCAAGTGCTTTCAGTCACAATCATAATCATTCAAATGATATGCATTGAGAGTGTCTAATGTCCATATTTACATGAGGATGCTGATGAAAAGCCAACACCGTGGCCTGTGGGATTGAGATTGATGATGTGTAAAAAAGAGCATCAAGTGGAAAAGTTAATCTGGGGATTTGCATTTCACTCCTGTAATCCTCATATTAGACCGACTGAGCAACAAAGTAGCGTTATCACATCGTCATCATCATCATCACCATTCAATTTTGTCCATATATTCTATTGGCATTAAAATATCTCTAAAGCAGGAATCTAGTAGGGAAATAACTAGCTAGGTAGACTTGACTTGACGTTCCTTCATCACAACTTCTCTGACTCGTGTCCTTGTCTTGCTTGCTGAGAGATGAGAATAGAATAATACGGTATTGAGGATTACTGTGTATGGATCCGCATCTCTAGCATGCTTTTCATTTCATTACTTTTCACTACTTTGCGGTGCTTGACTACATTGAGCGGTGGTTGAATTGGATGTGGTTTCGTTTTGTTGTGTTGGGATCTCTCTATATCCTGCTATAATCTCATCCCGTCGGCATCCTCATCATCATTTTGTTGGGCTACCTTCATAATTTGGAGAATCTCCGTTTCTTCTTGTGAAAAGCAATCTGAATGTGAGTCTCAAGTCAACTCAAGCCAAGTGAATCTTCCACCTCCCGACTCTCTCTCTCTCTCTTGTATAGTATATTACATTTCATTACATGTTCCATTCATATTCATCATCATTCACTTGTCTCGTCCCGTTTGTCGTCGCCGCTTCAACCAGCTGTTCCATTAATTGTCAGTGTCACTGTCAAAATTACATTTGTCTCGTTTAGTGATAAGTAACCAACTTTTTGGTAGAAATATATAACTAAGAGCAACCATGATCTAGTTGAGTTGGGTCTTCGAAGGAACAGCTGAGGTGAAGGGATTTTTATTTGAATTGGGGAGAATGAAAAGTGTAGTTTTAATTTCGCTGATTTTAATAGCTCAACTAGTTTCTAGTTTGTAGATTTTTAGATAAGCAGGGTAGCGGTGTGGTGATTTTATTCTAGTCTGTTGATCTAAAGGTGGAAAGTCAGGGGGTTCTTCTAATCATCAATCTTTTGTCAATGCAATTGCGAAAAAATTAGTCTGCTAAAGTTGATTGACTAACGGAGTGGTTCGGGAAAATGGAAATGAGGAGTGAGTCAGCTGATGGAGGGGTTGAGGGACTCAGTTTAAATTCTCTCCGAGAGTTGGAGATGCTTTCAGTATCCGAAAAGGTGAACTCACAATCAGAAGAAAGTGAAGACTGTCACGGATGCTCTGAAGATAAGAGCTGCTCAGCAACCAGGAGAAGGAAAAGGATGGACCTGAGCTCAGAAGATTTGGGGTTGAGTGGGGAGGCGAGAAAGAGTAAAAGACTGTTTGGCTATTCACCATCATCCTCCTGCTGGAACTCGCTGCGGCTTGGGATGATGTTAGTAATTGCCTTAAGTTTTGTGGTGGTCGTGTCAGCCAAAGGGGAAATGATTCCGGAGGATGATTTCGATTCTAGCAATAAAAAAGTCAAGTTCGAGGATTTTGATACTGTGAGTGAACTTCTTATCAGAGATGATATTGGGATCTAGGTTTGTTTTAATTGGTTGGGTTTTTTCAAATTTAGAATGTGACCCCAGTTCAACCAGGAGGTGGAACAAGTAGCACGAAAGGGCCCGAAAAAGAAGCTCGCTCAGTGGCTAGCCTTGGATTCCTTCACGCGTTTGTCGCCTCCTTCTCCGTGATTGTGGTGTCGGAGCTGGGTGACAAGACTTTCTTCATTGCTGCCATCATGGCAATGCGTCATTCTCGCCTTACTGTCTTCGCTGGTGCTATTGCGGCTCTTGGTCTTATGACTGTCCTGTCTGGTACGTAATTTTGTACAAAGTCAGCTTTGCCATAATTTTTGTTAGCATAGTTATATACTTAATGAATGTGTTTTTTTACTTTAATTACAGCTCTTTTTGGATACGCTACCACAATCATCCCAAAAGAGATCACATATTACATTTCAACTGCCTTGTTTGCTATTTTCGGCTTAAAAATGTTGTATGATGGCTATCGCATGTCGCCTGATGAAGGTCAGGAAGAGTTGGAAGAGGTCCAAGCCACCCTCCGACGTCGTGATGATGACAACAATGACGTAAGTTTACAATTGCACATGCTAAGCATCCTCATCAGATGTTTTTTTACAATCTAGCCATTTGTCACACTTCCAGATCGAAAGTCAAACGTCCAAGGAAGCAACTCCGATGGTAAGCGAAGGCTACAAACTCCCCACTGGTATTCGTCGCATCCTCTTCACCCTCTTCTCTCGCATCTTTCTCCAAGCCTTCACGATGACCTTCCTCGCAGAGTGGGGCGATCGATCCCAAATCGCTACAATAATTCTGGCTGCTCGAGAGGTACAAACCCCTCTTTTCCCTGTCATATGAAATAAAAGTCCAAATAAGTTACTAAAATATGCTCATTTCTATTTAGGATGTTCCTGGAGTCTGCATTGGAGGTGTGTTAGGACACTCTTGCTGCACCGGTCTGGCCGTCCTCGGAGGAAGAATGGTAGCCGCCAAGATATCCGTGCGCACAGTGACAATAATCGGTGGAATTGTGTTCCTACTCTTCGCCGTGACCTCCCTATTCATGAGTGCTGAGTAATTAATTGTCTCCAATTTTAGTTCACCTTTTCAAACGTCATGTCATGATGATGTCAATGTCAATATTTTTTATATGCCAACGCCAACTAGACTATGTGTGTAGGAGTCCACGACAACTAAAAGGTTATCAAGCATAAATCTCCAGCAGGTGGTTTCTCATATGTGATGTGATCGTATAATTTTGCCAGATAGAATAATAGAATTAGGAGTGTAGATGGTAGTCGACGAGTAGGGAATATATGAACTTTGAGAAAGTTTTTTTTATTACTATTATTTATTCTAATATGAAAATTATGTACCTTTTACTACCTATTTTAACTCAAGGAGGGTGGTTATAATGATGATGATCATGAAGCAAGGAACTTTTGGGGTGACACTATTTACCTTACTATGGAATCTTGTAGCAATTTAAAATTTAGCTGTACTTATTAATTACTTATGTAACTTATGATTCAGGTATTTATGAATGTCGTGTCGTGTCCTAATATGTTTATTATTTAATGATACTCTTATGAATTCAACAGGATTAGTTCGATGTCAGATCTTCTAGAGTGGGTTCGTGGTGGTGATGGTGATGTTGCATTTAATTATGAAGAGTTTGAGCACTTCCTTGCTACTGCGTATGCACGCTCGGCTGACAACATGATGAACGAAAAAATAATCCAATTTCCTCCACGAGTTTGAAACCCAGCATTATTTTTTTGCTTCTTTTTATTTTCGCTCTCGAGCTTCCTAACATGTTCACTTTAGTTCAGATTTGAAAAATGGGTTTCAAAACTCCGTTTCCTTTTGTATACTGCATGCTCACCAGCATTTTTATTTGTGATTGATGTACTATTCTGTAACTTCCTCTGTAAATTAAACAAAATGCATTGTAAATTATAACTCAGCCGTGCTGACAATCCCAGTTTTACCTCGACAAAAAATATTAGTGTAGCAAAAAAGCAGCGTCCGGAATCGAGCTAGTATATTTAAAAAATTAACTTTAACATAGTTTTATTTATTTTCTCCTTACTTTGTACAATTTTTTTAGGAAGTCAACACAATTCATATCATCATGGTCGGTTGAATGGCAGAGGAGATGTGGTGATTGGTGTGCTTTTAATATGCTTTGAGATTATTAGTTTCCTCTAATTTTTTAGAACTTACGTGTTTTAGTGGTATTCAATGTACTGCGCGATTTTATAACGTAATCGCTATAAAATATCGTCATTTTAAAAGGTATTCTATGAGATAATCATGATAATCTAGGCTAAGGTATATTTATCAGAGATTTTAAGGTTGCAAACGCGTAATTTTATGAGAGCTGAAAAAAACTAAATTTAAGACTATTTATTACAAAAATACTACATATATAATAATAGTAATATGATACATTTATGCATTTGAGTTGATGGTAGCTCAAAATCAATACAGGAAAATATGATAATGGTAGGTGAGTATTGCAAATGTATCTTATGTAAAACATAACGCATTATTAAAAATGTTATCGTCGTCCACGTCGTGTCATACACAGAAAAATGAAAAATCACAGGCCATTATCCTCAAATACTATATATTCTCATTAATTAATGATGATACATGATGATGGTTTTTGTCAAGATGAAAAATAAAGAGAAGCAAGTTAAAGAAAAGATGTCGAATTATTGCATGACCTTGATTTATTTGTTGTATGAAATTAAAAGTTGGCATCTATTGTATTTGTGTATTGAATTCCTTGTTTTTCGTATTATATTGACCTTCATTTTTGAATTACAAGAACAAATCATACTTCATTAATCTTTTTATACTGTAATGCACCTTTTAACCTGGCAGTTGGTTGACTTAAAATTTCTTTTCCATCATTTTTCTCACGTATGTCAAATGATAAAACTTGTTTAATTCACAAATTTTGTATTTCGCTTTGAGAAAAATGATGGAAAAGAAATTTTGAGTCAACTAACTGCAGCTTAAAAGGTGCATTACAGTATAATTGAAGTATGAAGTATGATTTGTTCTTGTAATTCAAAACATGAAGCTGAAAATATAATACGAAAAACAAGGAATTCATGCACAAATACAATAGATGCCAACTTTTAATTTCATATCCTAAAACATAAGCAACAAATCTACCTAGCTGGCTGCTGGCTGGGTAGCTGAATTTCTTGGACACCATTGTAAATCTCCATACTGCCGCACGCCATGTGTTTTCTCCCATAGTGCCACATTTGCTTGGGGTTCCCATTCTTCCTATATGCATTCGCCCTACTAACGGTGTGGCAGCATGGGGTTTGCTCGGAATTGTGGCAGCAGGGGTTTGCTACGTGAATTGCGGCAGCATGGGTTTGCTACGCAATTGTGGCAGCATGGGGTTTGCTACGTGAATTGCGGCAGCATGGGGTTTGCTACGTTGTGGCAGCATGGGTTGCTACGTGAATTGCGGCAGCATGGGGTTTGCTACGTAAAGCATGGGGTTTGCTACGTAAATGGCAGCATGGGGTTTGCTACGTGAATTGTGGCAGCATGGGGTTTGCTACGTAAAATGTGGCAGCATGGGGTTTGCTACGTGAATTGCGGCAGCATGGGGTTTGCTACGTGAATTGCGGCAGCATGGGTTTGCTACGTGAATTGCGGCAGCATGGGGTTTGCTACGTAAAAATGTGGCAGCATGGGTTTGCTACGTGAATTGGCGGCAGCATGGGTTTGCTACGTGAATTGCGGCAGCATGGGGTTTGCTACGTAAAATGTGGCAGCATGGGGTTTGCTACGTGAATTGCGGCAGCATGGGGTTTGCTACGTGAATTGCGGCAGCATGGGTTTGCTACGTAAAAATGTGGCAGCATGGAGTTTGCTACGTGAATTGCAGCATGGGGTTTGCTACGTGAATTGCGGCAGCATGGGGTTTGCTACGTAAAATGTGGCAGCATGGGTTTGCTACGTGAATTGCGGCAGCATGGGTTTGCTACGTGAATTGCGGCAGCATGGGGTTTGATGGGCAGCATGGCTTGCTGCAGCATGGCTTTTTGGCGTGTAGAATTGTTGCAGCATGGGTTTTAGTGTGCGTGACCTTAGTGGCGTATTCCATGCGATATCTTTAGCTTGATTTGGTTTAGACTACCATCATTTCTGCTGTTATTTTTACTCTCCGTCCTGTGCTTTTCACCGTTTGCTGCCTTCTAGCATTATGATGCCACCCATAGTGCCACATTTTTACAAACTGCTACCTTTTGCATGTTGTAACATCGCCACCTCAGTGGTCTTCGTAAATCTACTGCACTTAGTGCAGTAACGGCCCTTTCTAGTAACAAATAAATCAAGGTCATGCAATAATTCGACATCTTTCTTTAACTTGCTCTCTTTATTTTTCATCTTGACAAAAACCATCATCATGTATCATCATTAATTAATGAGTAATATATAGTAATTGAGGATAATGGCCTGTGATTTTTAATTTTTCTGTGTATGACACGACGTGGACGACGATAACATTTTTAATAATGCGTTATGTTTTACATAAGATACCTTTGCAATACTCACCTACCATTATCATATTTTCCTGTAATGATTTTGAGCTACCATCAAACTCAAATGCATAAAATGTTCATATTACTATTATTATATATGTAGTATTTCTGTAATAAAGTCCTTAAATTTAGTTTTTCAGCTCTCATAAAATTACGCGTTTGCAACCTTAAAATCTCTGATAAATATACCTTAGCCTAGATTATCATGATTATCTCATAGAATACCTTTTAAAATGACGATATTTTATAGCGATTACGTTATAAATCGCGCAGTACATTGAATACACTAAAACACTAAGTTCTAAAAAAATTAGAGGAAACTAATAATCTCAAAGCTATTAAAAGCACACCCAATCACCACATCTTCCTCTGCCATTCAACCGACCATGATGATATGAATTGTGTTGACTTCCTAAAAAAATTGTACAAAGTAAGGAGAAAATAAATAAAACTATGTTAAAGTTAATTTTTTAAATATACTAGCTCGATTCCGGACGCTGCTTTTTGCTACACTAATATTTTTTGTCGAGGTAAAACTGGGATTGTCAGCACGGCTGAGTTATAATTTACAATGCATTTTGTTTAATTTACAGAAGAAGTTACAGAATAGTACATCAATCACAAATAAAAATGCTGGTGAGCATGCAGTATACAAAAGGAAACGGAGTTTTGAAAAACCCATTTTCAAATCTGAACTAAAGTGAACATGTTAGGAAGCTCGAGAGCGAAAATAAAAAGAAGCAAAAAAATAATGCTGGGTTTCAAACTCGTGGAGGAAATTGGATATTTTTCGTTCATCATGTTGTCAGCCGAGCGTGCATACGCAGTAGCAAGGAAGTGCTCAAACTCTTCAAATTAAATGCAACATCACCATCACCACACGAACCCACTCTATGAAGATCTGACATCGAACTAATCCTTTGAATTCATAAGAGTATCAATAAATAATAACATATTAGGACACGACACGACATTCATAAATACCTGAATCAATAAGTTACATAAAAATTAATAAGTCAGCTAAATTTTAAATTGCTACAAGATTCCATAGTAAGGTAAATAGTGTCACCCCAAAAAGTTCCTTGCTTCATGATCATCATCT
>LJIJ01000510.1:0-106344 GCA_001718145.1 Orchesella cincta
TTAAATCAAATTTACAGAACCGGTCGTGTTTGATGGCTCTCCTTTGTCAAAAAGTAAGGAATAGACATACTTTTATGATAATTCATTATGTCAGCCTATTGCTTATCTATGCATTTCTTGAAAAAATATGCTCGTAGGAATATGGCAACTATTTTGGAGGAAGCCTTGCGTCTTGTATGCAAACCACGATTATCATTAGCAGACTCATTTATATTGAAGAAGCAAGAAAATTCAACCATGGTAAAATGAAAAAACTCAAATTCATGAGATAATTTGATATCAATTGGGGTTCATCAAAATTTTGTTCAACTTATGATTGGTGTCCTGCGTGAAAGGCGCGAATAATTGCAGAAATGTCACCGCGAAACCTAATCAGTCATATTGTACCGAAGGATCTTTCTCATTAGAGAAAGCCGTCTTAAAATTATGTACGAGAAAGGTTCAGTATGAAAACATGGATGGCCAAAAAATATACAAATTTCCCATCGCTAAATGATTGCTAAGCTACCCAAACAATTCTGATTCGGGCTCTCCAACAATCAGGCAAAGGATAGGCGCTGACACGAAAAAACTTTATATACTCCTGTCGTAACATTCTGTAAGCAATACTTCTTTTTTTTTATAAAAAAAAGTTTTCCATTTTTTTGAATTTGCGTAATTCTTATAATATTACACAGAATGCTGTCAATTGTTTTGTTTGGATCCTGCTCATGCAAGTGTTTTTCGTGGCGCTTAACTTACGGCTACGAACCAGCTCACCTCACAAGTGGGAATAATAAATTACGAGGTGAATACATCCTTTGTCCGCCCTTGCTCCCTTTAGCAGATGATTGTGATTTGTCCGCATTTTGAGGCTGTGCATATTTGAGCCACATTGAAAAAGAGAAAGTTGAAAATGATTCCCCGTTTGATAACCGCCAGCAAGATGCGGAGATAGCCACAGCCTATGGCAAATATTTGGGGTTACTGATTATTCCACCAGATTTCTCAGCCAACCTGTATGACCGACTCGTTTCTGGTTGGAAGTGAATTGATACCACTCTAGATTCGTCCTCAGATTATTACAAATTGGAATGAAAACAAGTTAGAACGTCAACTAATTTTGAATAATTTTCTTTAACTTGATGAATTTATAATGGATTAATGATTTTTTTAAATCAAGATACACCAGTTCATTTTCATAAAAATAGCCTTATTTGAAGCGTTATTAAATTCCAACATCAACATGTTCTATCTTTTCCTGCGGTTTTCCCTCAAAGGCGATCCAACCTTCGCTCCAATACAGAGATCCAGTAAACGGTGAAATCGGCACAAATTTGGGGAGAATATACCTCACCTGGAATAGCCATCGCGTAAGAACATTTAAATAAAAAATATTATAAATATCACATTCATCACCATTTTTGTTCCTATTTAAAACAGAGCAATGTTTTTCTTCCCAATTGTCACAATCGGAACCCGTTTTTGTTAACGGAGAGAAATGTGGGATGTTGGAAACGATCATTGGTTGCTGGTGTTCAAATTGGGAAATGATAGGTGGCCTACCTATTTTCTGAATCTCTTCTTCATTTTAACGCAACTCCTCCTTGGTTTTTGGTGTTGTCCGTTTAATGTCAAATATCGTGATGATAGGGCTCAACTTTAGCTTTGTATTTTTCTGCTAATGTAGCAGCGTTTTTGTGGTGTTTCTCTCGATTTCTACTTGGTCTTGTTTTCAGTGAAGAAATTCAGGTCGCACTTGTGGGCTACCTATGGCAGTTTCCTACCCAATCTTCGCTTTATGCGCAATCGTCTGGCCTATTCAAGGAATGCCTAAGATATCTTCAACAAGGTTGTTACCATTCTTCCCTGCACTTTATCGTTCGGAGTTTCTTTCGCTCATCATGTTTAGGGGATGGGGAATATCATGAAATATATGGCCTGGATTCCTTATTTTTGTTTTACATATGTTGGCTTACTCGTTTCTGGAGTCCTGTTTATAAATATATAGTCGAGATGAGTATATTTGTTGTTGTACACAATAAATGGTGTTGAGTTGAAGTGCGCTTCTTCGTTAACAAGAAGTATTTCATCATAAATTTTTGTTTTTATGGGAAATTGACATTTTATAGCCTCTTTTAATGGCTTACTGCTGCAATAAAAAATTTGGGTCTTCGTCAGTGGCGGAACTATAGGTCCAGAGGCCCCGGTGCCAAGAAATACCTTGAAGGCCCCTTGCATTTCTCAAATACCCGATGAATGAAATTTAAAGATATTAAACTGTTATATGATGCAAATACATACATTCAAGTATTTCGAGAGTTGTCCCCATCACTTTATCTAGTATACATTTTATTGTTGCTTATTCAAGTAGCAACAGTACCAACCCGAGAATGTTATTCTAAAATTGTCCATTTTGCAACTTTCCCTTTCTAAATACAAGAAGCATTACAAAAGTGAAATCTTTGCCATATAAGAAATTTCGTGCTAAGTGTTTTGTGGTAATGAATAATTTTCATTGTTTTTTTAAAGTTTGTTTTTGAAATGTAGCAGTTGTTCACTTACAGCAAAAGTATTGAAGCATTAAGTTTCAGTCATGTCACAACATTTTTCACGCGATAACTCAGTACGGGATGAGAATCCTATTTTTAAAGTTTACAACATACCTTTGGCTTCGCGTAGTTTTGGTATAAAGTGAGTGACAACGCTGCTATTGGTCTGATACGTACATTTACATATAAAACTCATTTCATGCTTCACTTTAAAAAATTATACTAACATAGAATTCCTATTCAGTTGGTCACCTTGCTTACGAGAAACAAGCACAAGTTTTGAAAAAAATTATACAGTGACTCTGAGTAATAAGTTTACATATGTAGATATAAAAATCGCACCAATTTTCAATGAAATATTTCGAACATTATTAGATATAATTAGTTTAAACCACAAAACCAGTATATATTTGTAAGTAGTTCAAAATCAAATAAAAAATACTTCTTTGGCCCCGACCCCGAGGGGCCCCTCAAACCTCCGTGGGCCAAGGGCCCCCGGTGGCCGCACCGGCTGCACCCCCTATAGTTCCGCCACTGGTCTTCGTACGAAATCATCATTATTTATAACCATAAGCAATTCGCGTTTTCCCAACTTATTTTAGCTCAATCCAATGCAACAGCCAACTCCTGGTATAATATCAAGAGAATCCACGGTCGTGCTGCGTTTACATGAAGAACAAGAGGAGGAGTTAACTCATAGTTAAAAATGAAAATCTAGTTGATTTACGTATGTATGTCCATGTTAATGAGAGTGATGAGCAAGTCTTACTTTCCAACAGTGTATGTTTATATTATGTAATCGTATCACTTCTTAATGACGGAGTTTCATCTTTTGAAAATGTGGATATACTACTTGTAAAGTATATTAAGAATAATGTTCAAAAGACTTGCAAACAGTTTTTACTTTGACTTTACGTTTTTACGAATACAAAATCATGGAAATGTAAAGTAAGCATCCATTATGATATTTTCAGAAAAAGGAAGTTTTTCAAACACCCATGGGTTCTACTTCATTGATCTCTGATTATACCATACCGTTGGCCTGTTGCTCTTGAAATGGCCTCATTCTTTCTTATTTCATCCTTTACTTAATTCAGACGGATTTCATTATTCAAATGACATGATGAAAATCTTCCCGTAGTTAGTTTTGAGAGAAACGCAAGAAAATGTTACTATACGGTTTCACATTGATCTGTAACAAGTTGTCAACATATTTCCATACATTTTACCCATCCGCTTGCTTAGGAGAGCAGTCATGTAAGAATTATTTAAAAATCAGTGCTAAATAAAGCAACTCTGTTAAACAGCCTCCCTTGTTCATGATGATGATAAACTTAATACTTTCCAAGTCAGCTTGCGATATGCATAATTCACGATAGCTTTCGTCGCTAAACTGCAGTCACCTCTTTGTACTGAGTGAGTGTTTTGAGGGCATATTTGATCTTTATTGTAAATGAATTTGTGTATGCTGTAATATATATTAGAGCAGTGCTCGTACCTAACCATATATATGTTTTATCCCAAACAAATCAATTAAAATTTTGAAAACAAAATAGTAAGTTTGGTTAAATCAATGTTTTAAATCACTACTTTTCCTACAGATGAAGCAGTTACGTAATATTTTAACTCGTTTTCAAACTCTTCAATAAATTGATCCAGATCATTTCTCGTCTTGAACAATTCCGATTCCTGTACCACAATTCCAATACAAAACTTTCCATCGTAGCATGACATACCAGCAGCAAGACCTAAAGAAAAGTGACATTATTTCTTTAGTTCCTTTACCATAGTGAATTGAAACTTTCAATTGTGTTTAAAACTTACGAATTCCATTGACCAGTGGTGGAAAACCAAAAACAAGTGGAACTTCTTTTCCCATAAAAGTAGTCGAGCCCATTATTCCAGGCACATTTGAAATAAAGTAGGCTACTCTCATGCAAGAAAATATGATAGACATTACTCGCGCAGGAAGTATTCCAACTAATTTAGAATTAAATGCGCTTGCAAGTAGAACTTCAGGTGTGGACATTTTTCTTAATGTTGTATTAACTTCTCGCAGCTTAGCAACAGGGTCTTCAATTCCAATTGGCATCAAATGGATGGAGGGAACTGCTCTGTTGGTTATATACTCATTGGGATACGGGAAGCGAACCAACGACACTCCACCAAGAATTTCATGAGGTATTGAATAGTTATCTTTCCTTTTTGCATATTTCTTCAAAGCTCCATTAAACGCGGAATGAAAAATGGCTTGAGTGGAACAATTGAAGGTTTTTCGAATTTGTTTCACTGCATTCAGACTCAAATGAAGTGTACTCCTTCCCATGAACTTGTAACTTGGGACCATTAGATTCTGGTCTTCGTGCAAAACTTGTTCTTTGGTACATTCATAGTTATTTAATAAAAGATGTGGGCCAATGAAGAATACTTTAATGTATAATAGAGTTTTTTGAAATATGTTTACTCGTGGTATTGGAGGGTTCACTGGGTCAAAACTTAATTTGGGACAAGGCTGATCCAGAACACAATTTCGGATAAAATTTACATTTGAAATTCCATCCACATAAACATGTGACATGTTGATTGTGATGGCACTGCAGATTTCATCCGTGTCTTCCTTCTGTACTTTTGGAATTAAAAGCATTTCCCATCTGGGTCGGCTGTCATCCCATGCCTGGAATGCGGTGGTTTCTAATATCTTGTACATTTCCGATTCAGTATAAACTTGTTGTGTATCCTCAACATGTGGGTTTAATCGGACATGATGATTGATGTCGAATGTTTTCCGTTTATCCTCAAAACAATAGAATCCAAATTTTTTCACAACTGCATGAAATAGCAGTTTGTAGGGAATGATCCAGTCTTTGTCAGTGGTTGAAATATTTGATAGAATCCTAGTCCGAAGGTCATTTAGGTCACAAATATCTTTATTGAATATAACGAAATTCAAATTCATCGTGTTTGGGATTTTGTTACAGGAAAGGAAAGCATCTTCAGCTGGCACAAGGAAGTATCTTCCTTTGTAAAATAAAAGAAAAACCAGTGACAAGAAGTAGCGCCATAAAATCAAGAAAATAATGGGAGCAGAGAGAATTAACAAAGTTGTGTAAAATACAATAAAATTTTTCAAAATTTTTAAGAATATGGAAACACTGCAACTGGAGAAACTTTTATTTTCCATTTTCAAAAATTTCAGTATGCAATTGCACGGGTATAAGTTGTATTTTTATGGTGACTACTTTCTTTCTTGGAATGAAAATTGGAACTAATTTTAAACCAAGGATTTGCCTTCGCTTTTATTCGGCGCTTGCAAATACTATAGTATGCAACGAACGTAAAAATGCGCAGTAACACTTTCTCATTTCCAAGAACAAAGAACAATTTATGAGCTTACATGTTAAATCCAGTCTATGTCAGTAGTTGGACTGGTTTAGTTTAGAATTGCCCAATAACCAGTATTCCCAGAAAGATGTAATTTGGATCTTCAGATACTATAATAAAATCAGTGAATCCCCATCAACTCATGTTGAAGGGGATTCAGACAAGTGCAATATTGATGTCTTGAAACAAATCCGGTATTCTTCCTAAGGTTTCCACCATTCACAAGCTTGATAAAAACTTACCTCAATATTGGAGTCAAGAAGAACGTACATTTTGGATACGAATTTGTTGTAAAATTAACCCTATATTAATTTTGAGCCATTTTCCCTGTAGATGTATGAATGTATGTATGTACACGAAAAGGAGTGAGAGACGTTACCGAATGTCATTCAACTAGCTAGAACAATCATGAAAAGAAGAATAGATTAGTTTTAAAAATTCCCATGAGTCTGGTCTGGATTCCATTTCTTTATTGTAGAACGTAGTTGTTCCGTCAATATACGATTCAATATGAATTTCCTTTGCTTTACACAGTAAAAAATGTTGAAATGCGGTTTATACTCGTTATAACGAGGATATTCCAATGTAATTCTTTGATTTATGTTGGATCTGAGATAGATATTATCTTTGACATGCATTATTACTTCCATGCAGAATCAAAGTTGATGAAACAAGGAGTGAATTTCATTAGGGAGTTCACAGCAAAGCGTATTAATTTAGTAGATTGATTTGATACCTAATTTTTATTTATTACTGTGTTTTTCAACAAATTCTATGTTGATTTGGTGACATTTGGTGCTTAATTTCCACCGTTTACAACATGAATATTATAATGTGCAAAAAAGGGATTCTTCTCCATGCTTACACTAGTGGGTCATGTCTACACTCATTTTTTTGCCGGGCAGTCGTGTGAGATTTTCTGCAGAAACCAGTTCCAATTAATACAACCCTGTTGCAACCATCAACCATGCTTGATGATGATGATGACAAACTTGTAAAATATATTGAGCTTCATTTCGATATAGAAGAATGGTTTCCTTTTGCTACGATTACCGATTACCACCGTTCATGATGGGAAGTGGTTTCTGAGTTTATTATTCCTTAAATACAATTATGTTTGTGTAAATTTTTATATCTTGAAGCAGCGTTCGAACCCAGTCATTCATATATTTTTTCTGAATAGACCCACCTTCTTGAAACAAAAGCTGTTGCAGGTTTAGTTTAACGAAGGTAAACCATTACATTTTCCTGTACTTTTAATTAAGATGATGATGATGCAGCTACAAAATATTTTAGCTCATTTTCAAACTCATCAATAAATTGAGCTACGTCCTCTCTGGTCTTGAACCATTTCGATTCCTGCACCACGAATCCGGGACAAAAATTTCCAGCGTAGCATGACAAACCGCCAGCAATGCCTAAAAAAGTTACCATATTTTTTAAGCTCCTTCAACGTGGCGATTTGAATTTTTCAATTGTGTTTAAAAACTTACGAATTCCATTGGCCAGTGGAGTAAAACCGAAAATAAGTGGAACTTCATTCCCCATTAGAGTAGCAGAACCATTTACTCCAGGTACGTTGGAAATTAAATACGCAACTTTCAGGCAAGCAAATACGAATGGCATCACACGCGCAGGAAGTATTCCAATCAGTCTACTATTCAATTCACATGCAAGCAGAACCTCAGGTGTTGACATTTTTCTTAAGCTTGAATTAACTTCTCGCAGCCTAGCAACTGGGTCTTCAATTCCGATTGGCATTAAATCAATTGAAGGAACTGCTCTATTGGTTATGTACTCATTGGGATACGGAAAGCGAACCAATGACAATGCGCCAAGAATCTCATGAGGCATTGAATAGTTTTCCTTCCTTTTTGCAAATTTCTTCAAAGCTCCATTAAATGCGGAATGAAAAATGGCTTGCGTGGAACAATTAAAGGTTTTACGGATTTGTCTCACTGTTTTTAGACTCAACTGGAGTGTACTCCTTGCCATGAACTTGTAACTGGGTACCATTAGATTCTGGTCCTCGTGCAAAACGTGTTCTTTGGTACATTCAAAGTTTTTTAATAAAAAATGTGGGCCAATGAAGAATACTTTAATGTATAGCAGAATTTTTTGAAATATGTTTACTCGTGTATTGGAGGGTTCACTGGGTCAAAACTTAATTTGGGGGAAGGTTGATCTAACACACAATTTCGGATAAAATTTGCCAACGAAATCCCGTCCACATAAATAGTGACATGTTGATTTGTATGGCGCTGCATATTGTAGCAGTATCATCCCTCTTGATATTGGGAATTAGAAGCAATTCCCATCGTGGTCTGCCGTCATCCCATTCCTGAAATGCGGTGGTTTCTATTATCGACATCATTTCAGATTCTGAATAAACTTGGTGTGTATCCTCAGCATGTGGGTTTAATCGGACGTGGTGATTGATGTCGAATGTTTTCCGCTTATCTTCATAACAATAAAATCCAAATTTTTTTACAACCGCATGAAAAAGCAGTTTGTAAGGAATCGCCCAGTTTTTGTCGGTGGTAACAATATTGGATAAAATTCTCGTCCGAAGCTCGTTTAAATCACAAATTTTGTCCACAAATATGATGAAATTCAAATTCAGCGTATTTGGAATTTTGTTGGAGGAATAAAATCCGTCTACTGCAGGTACAATGAAGTATCTTCGTTTGTAAAACAAAAAGAAGACCAATGACAAGAAGTTGCACCATAAAATCAAGAAAATAATGGGAGCAGAGAGCAGTAACAAGATTGAGTAGAAAAATAAAAATTTTTCAAAATTTCGCTATCTCCCAAGCACCACAGCAGGAAGTATTTTTTATTATCATCTTCAGAAACTTGAGGATAAAAATGTACCTAGGTATACTTTTTTTATTGAATGTTTGCTACTTTCGTTCTTGGAATGAAAGATGTAACTAATTATGATCCAATGGAATACCTAAGCTTTTATTCTCAATTTCATCTTTGGGCATTTATGAATACCATGTTCATACCGAATGTAAAATGTGGATTCAACATTTAGTTAACACAGAGAACAAAGAACATCGTTTATAGCTAAATGTTCGATCTTGTATTTTAGAAGTAAGTAGTTGGGTAGATTTATTTGATAATTGCTCATTAATCAGTATCAAGTTGTGAGGATCTGATACTATTACCCACCAGTATTCTCAGAGAGCATCCATTTAGATCGAGAGATACGCTCATTATTCCAGCTGCTGAAGCGAGCATGATTCTTAGATTTAAAAATTCAATACCAGTTTCAATTTGTTTGATCGGGACTAGATTAGTGCATATTAATATATCTTGAAACCCATCCGTTTTTTTTGCTTAAATTGTCATTTACATGCTATTTAAATATTCGTTTCTGTACTGGGGTCATGAGGATCATCATTTGGTTGTCAATCTGACCCTTGTTTGGATACAAGAGTCAGATTTTTGACCACTTATTCTACATGAATTTAAGGCTCTGTAGAATGTATTGAAATGACGCGAGAAATAATGAAACAACTGATTGAATGGCACAACCGACTGACCACGATAATGAAAAGGAGAGAGGATTGTTTTTGTAAATTTTCCACGCGATCATCCTCATAGATTTCTGTTTCTTCATTTACATATCATACTGGCTTACTCATTTCTGGCTTATTGCTCTATTAAAATAAATTCGACACAATTTTCCTTTTGCGTTACATAGTAAAAAATGTTGAATTGTGGGTTAAACTCGTTAAACAGAGGGTATTCCAGCGTAATTACCTGGTTTCATGTGTAATTGGTAATAGATATTATCTTGACATGCTTTATTACTTCCATACAGAATCAACATTGTTGAAACAAGGAGTGAACTTCATGAAAATCGTGTTTGGTGTAGTAAGCTGATTTTAATCTTCACGGATATACCGTCCTGTGTTTTTTCAAGAAGTGTCAGGTTGGTTCAGCTCTAATGTTGAATAATTGGAGGGAGTTTTTCACTGATATTTTTCAGCGCTGATTGAATTCTCTGATTAAATGTAACTCTATAAGGATGATGCTATTTGTGGCTAGCTGGTGAGCCAAGCATGAGTTTTCAAGAAGAAAACGATTTTATTGGCGTGAGAAAAGTTAACATAAAAGAGGAAGGTGATTGTTGAAAGGGGTGAATCTCCGTGAAAAGCTGCATCCTATTTTGTAGCAGCTGTCAGCAGTTTGTCTGGACCTGGTATGGGGTCGTGACGACCTCGACCTCGTAATGACTTCAGATTCCTTCCAGAAGAATCAAAATGATTGTGATTACGGTAAATCGTATGTGCCGTAACAAACGACATGAATGCAGAAAGGCTGAATAATATGTTAGTGAATTATTTGTTCAGTATTGCTTATAATCAAGTATATGCATGCTTGAGTTCCACGTTGGTAAGCATAAAACACGCATGCTTACAATAACAAACATTGCTGACACTCATATTTCATGGTTAGCAAGCCTTGCTTGGTGTGAGAGCCATATAAGAATTGCTGCTGAAACCAGTTCTAATCAAAGCAACCATGCGTGATGATGTTGATGATGATAAACTTTTGGAATATATATAAAGGAGAAGCCAATAAAAGCGTGCATGTGAAAGGGGTTTGCATAATCGACTGAAAAGGGGTACTTTTATGTGTTGGGCTAGGCATGCTCGTACGGGCTCTTTTTGTACTTACCACCATGTTAATTTTATGAAACTTTGAAAAAATTGAAGCGCTGCAACATTTTGGCGGCTCAATATAAATCAAGATCTCATTTATATGAATTTTTATATATATTTTTTATTTTATATATACATTAAAATATCTTTTCCAGGTCATATTATCACTGGCAACACACATATTAGTCTACACAGCTAGGCTTTAAGGTACTCTTTTTGCCGAGAAAGTGGTTTGAGGGTTTATTTATTTTTATTGAATATACATTTATGTAAACTGTGAAAATGCTATGTAGAAAGGAATGCCTATACCTAATCACTTTTTTTATAGTCCAACAATTCAAATACATTTGGGAAACTTAGTAATATTTTATGTAAATCAAAACGTTACCCATTACTTATTCCTTTAATGTAAATTGAGTTGACACAGATGAAGCAGTTACGTAATATTTTAACTCGTTTTCAAATCTTCAATAAACTGATCCAGGTCTTTTCTCGTCGTGAACAGTTCCGATTCTTGCACCACAAACCCAGGAGAAAAGATCCCATTGTAGCATGACAAACCACAAGCAACACCTAAACAAAAGTAAAATTTGTTTTTTTAAGAAAAATTCTGCAAAATGAAATTTTTTCTTTTACTTAAACCCTTACGAAATCCGTTGACCAGTGGTGCAAACCCGTAGATAAGTGGTACTTCTTTCCCCATTAGAATAGCCGAGCCCATTATACCAGGCACGTTGGAAATGAAATACGCAAATTTAATGTTCGAAAAAAGGATCCGCAATACCCGTGCAGGAAGTATTTCAACCAGGATGGTATTCAATTTGTCTGCAAGTATAACCTCCGGTGTGGGTATGTTTTTTAAATTTTCATTAATTTTTGTAGCCTTTGAACAGGGTCTTCAATCCCAATTGGCATTAAATCAGCCGAGTGAGCTGCTCTGTTGGTTAAAGTTAAAGTTAATTGGACGGTGTCCTCATATGCCATACCATCTTTATTGTCAACTTTCAAATACAATCGGGATAATACAAGTCTGAACCTTAACTATGAGCCATTAGGTGCAATGCTCGCAGGAGATGGTGTGAGGCGAGGAACAAACTCCAACTGATATGCAACATGATATTAAGAGAACGCATTTTTTATGTTGGAGAAAAAACTCGCCCCGGGTGAGACTCGAAGCTGCACCCCCATTTGGCCACCGCATACGCAGGGCTGAACCTTGCACGTACGCTACGCTGTTCTCCTCATGCTCTGTTGGTTATATACTCATTGGGATATGGGAAACAAGCCATTGTAACTCCGCCAAGAATTTCATGAGGTATTGGATAGTTATCTTTCCTTTTTGCATATTTCTTCAAAGCTCCATTAAACGCGGAATGAAAAACTGCTTGGGTGGAACAATTGAAGGCTTTGCGGATTTGCTTGACAGTTTCTAAACTTAGCTGGAGGTTGCTCCTTCCCATGAATTTGCAACTTGGGACCAGGAGCTTCTGATCTTCGTGTATAACTTGTTGTTTGGAACATCCGGAATTTTTTAGTAACAGGTGAGGTCCAATGAAGAAGACTTTGATGTGTAATACAATTTTTTGAATTAAAGTTACTCTTGGAATTGGTGGATTAACTGGGTCAAAACTCAATTTGGGAGAAGGTTGATCCAGAACAGAGATGTTAAGTGGATAATAATGGATATGGAGTGGATCCATTATTATCCGGATTTTAACGTGTAAAATCCACCCCCATTTAGGTTGTGTTAAATGGATAATTTGGACAATTACTAAAAGTGGATTTTAATGGCTAAATAGCTGGATTTTAATGGCTAAATACAAACATACATATATATGCACATAATGTAAGTAATGCATTTCACTACCAACCATTCAATGCAGCCGTTATCCAAAACATTCATGGGTTTACGGTTTACTTACGGATAAATAATATGAACTTTTGTGATTGATTTATTAATTACATTAGTAAATCCATTTTCTCTTGTCACCTAATAACCTACGCGTCTTCTCCTAGTTTAACTGATACGCATACTGTCGAGATTATATCAGTGCCGACAGCGTTCACAGACTTCAAGTCTATCTCTTATCGTCTCGACACTTGGTAATAACTAATATGTTATGATTTAATTAAGCCAGTTTCCGTTAATAACTTTCTTCGGATGAGACTTTTAGTTGTATGTTTGTCAAAACGTTTAATAAAAATGAAATTACGACACTTTTTCTTAATGAATGAGGTAACTCAATCACATGAAGCTTACTGTGTCGCTGTCATCCAGAAATAAAAGTAAAAATTTCAAAACTGGCAGCCACAAGGTACTGTAACTTATAACTTAATGAAGATATGCATAAAACATCCGTATGCTTATGGACATTTCTTAAGGATATACATATCTCATTGGTATGTATTAATTTAAGGTATATTATCCATTTAGGGTATAATATCCACGTGTATTTAGTACACATAATGTATATTATTCATATTATCCATTTTAGCCATTATTATCTATTTCTCCATTATTATCATTATCCATGGCTAGATATATATTATCCATGGATTTTTTACATCTCTGATCCAGAATACAGTTTCGGGTAAAATTTACCAACGAAATTCCGTCCACATAAATATGTGACATGTTGATTTGTATGACGCTACACATTTGACCTGTTTCATTCCTTTTGATTTTTGGAATTATTAGCAGTTCCCATCGGGGTCGGCTATCATCCCATTCCTGAAATGCGGTGGCCTCTAATATCTCGTACATTTCTGATTCAGTGTAGATCTGTTGTGTATTCTCAACGTTGGGGTTAATCCGGACATGGTTATTTATATGGAATGAGTCTCGTTTATCTTCAAAACAGTGGAATCAAAATTTTTCCACAACTGCGTGAAATAAAAGTTTGTGTGGAATATTCCAGTCTTTGTCGGCGGCTGAGATATTTGATAGAATCCTCGTCCGTAGCTCGTTTAAATCACAAGTTTCATTAACGAATATAATGAAATTCACATTCAGCGTGTTTGGAAGTTTATTGGAAGAATAAAACGCATCTATTGCAGGCACAAGAAAGTATCTTCCCTTGTAAAATAGCAGGAAAACCAATGACAAAATTTTACGCCACACAATCAGTAAAATTAGAGGCACACAGAGAAGTATAAGGGATGTATAAAAAATTATGAAATGTTTCAAAATTTTCATGAACGCAGAAAGCCCACAACCAAAATGATTCTTGTGTATCATTTTGAAAATGTTGAGAATAAAAATGTAAGATATGCAATTTGTTTTGGATGCTGGCTACTTCCTTTCTTGAAATAGAAGTTGAAACTAATGCAGTCCAATGAATTACTAAAGCTTTTATTTCTGGTGTAAAACATGCATCCACTTCACACTTCATCCATCCCAAGAACAAAGATTTTTAGGTGCGTAAATGTTAGATTTATTCTATTTTTGGAGATGTGTAGTTTCGTTTGGAAATGCTCATTAACCAGTTTTAAGTTGAGTGGATCTGATTTTATTCCCAGCCGGCTGTCATTTAGATTTATATATGTGCTCATAAAACAAGATGCTGGAGAAAAAAAGGTTTTTAGAATAAAAATTCAATTCCAGTTTCAACTTATGTTGATTGTGATTCTGATAAGTTCAATATTGAAGGCTTGAAAGTGATCAGGTTTTGCTTGTTTAAGTTACCTACATTCACAAGTCTCACTCAAACAAATATTTCTCCAATATTTGTGTCACGAGTGTCATCATCTATTTTGTTACAAATTTTAATTTGCTAGCTATTTATTCCTCATAAATTTTTACCTGGTTTCTTTGTAGAAGATATTGAAATGACGCGATAAGACTATTGAGGAAGACATTGAATGTCATCCGACGAGTTACAACTATGATATGATGAAATGGAGAATATTCTCCATTTAGGTTGTTTTGGGAATCTCCCATGAGAATTTCTGGTATACTTTTTGGTGTCCATATTATATTGACTTGCTCCATTTCTGGAGTGTTGCTCCATTAAAATACATTTTTACACGAATTTCTTTTTGTTTTACATAATAAAAAATGTTGAGTTGTGATTGAGAGTCGTAAAACAAAGGATATTCCAGCGTAATTACCTGGTTTTGCGTGTAACTGGTGATAGATATTATCTTTACATGCATTATTACTTTCTTGCAGAATCAACGTTTTATTAACAAAGGAGTGAATTCGGTAGGTAGCCTACATTTCATCGCATATTTTGTAGAAGAGTGGAATGAATCATTTTTTATTCCTTCCAGTTATTTTGAAAGACACCAGGTTGGTTTGGTTCAAATATACTAGTTGAAGGACGTTCATTAAAAAATATACTCGAGAAAATAGTCATGCATGTTGAAAGAAATGTTGATGTATCAAAAATTTATAAGTCTAAATGACAATTTTCTTTGTACTACTATATATAATAAATGTTTGGAGTTTTTGCAAAGTGGGACTACAAATGTAAATTTGTTTTCTCTCTCTAAGGTAATCAGTAACTGGCTGTTTCCATCCACTTAACAGATTTTATTACCGCTTACTGCAATAAAAATCAGTGTTAGTAATACATATGTGCATGTTTTATTACATATCTTACCATAAAGCGTACTGTTCAGCAGCTTGTTTTATTTTAACTACATTTTTTCATTGTTTTCTCCAAGAAAACTCGGACTGTGATAAAAGAGAAGTAAAGCTGTAGAGTGGTCGTAACAAAGGGTTTATACGGCTGATGAATGCCCTATTCTCCAACTTGTACTTATTTCAGCATTTTACATTGAAAACCACGGTTTGCTGTAAGTAATATATATTTCATGATCAATCGAAGAGTTCTCGGTTACAGCAGATGACATTTTAAAAGAGTTTATTGTCTAGCTTTCGGAAGTTAAAACATCTTCCATCATCAGGACACAGAAACATAAGATTTTAAAACGAAAGTAGCTAATCAAAAATAAATTTCATGGACTAAATAGTAATAATTATGGAAAATCACGAATCATAAAATGAATAGAAGCTATGGTGAAATATGCAGGAACTCTTTTAAAAACGGAGGCCATACAGGGTCCAGGGTCGCTCCATCTTCTAGGTTCATCAGTGGGAAGAATTCCTTATATTTGGTGATGTAGAGAGATTCGATAAATTTCCTTTTCCAGCTTCGTGGTTCAGGTTTGATCAAACGGAAACTGGAAGCGTCTATTTTGTGGGTATAGTTAGTTTGTTGAATATGAGTAACTGTTGCGGATCTGGTGGGGTCATCATTGTCAATAGCATTCAGATGTTGATAGGTTCGAAGTTTGAGTGGTTGGCCTGTTTCTCCTATATAAACAGCAATACATGAGAGACATTTTGCTTCATAAATTCCACATTCTAGTGGAAATTTGTCTTTGTGATTGTTGAATAATGAGCTTAGTTTTGGTCCAGGTGAGAACGAGATTTTTATAGTTGTGTCTGTTCCAAAAGTGTGAAAACGAATTGATTTGACCGCATTTAGATTTAATTACCGGAGCACTTGCTTACTAGGGGCACTAATGTGAAAAATGTTGCGGAAACCAGTTCCAATAAACACCATGCCGCAACAAGCATACTTGATGATGATAAGTGATAAACTTGTTGAATGCATGAATCATGAATTCAATCTATTTTTTAAAAATTTATTTCAATACTTGGCTGAACAAAGAAAGAACCGAAAAAAATTTTGAAATAAATTAAATGGGCAAACAATTCAATTTTTTTTTGCAAAAAATGGAAATAAAATCTAGTTCGAAGCTCATTTATGTCACAATATCTCAAATGGAATGAATTTTTTCGAAATTTCACAATTTCAAAATTCTCAAAACTAGAATGATTTTTTCTGTATCATTTTAGGGAACTTGTAAATTACAACTTTCTTTGGAGGTTGGAAGCCTTTCTTTTTCTTTTCTTGGAATGAGAACTGTAACTAATTTAAACCCAATGGATTACAAACGATTTTATTCTCAATATCCACTCTCGCCTTACAAATACTATGGTATGTATGTATGTATATGTATGTATGTGTGTAAAAATTGTGCAATCACTACCCATATAATTCAAGGAAATTTTTTACAATCAAGTTTAAGTTGCATATACAAAATTTCATGGATTTTCCAAACAAAATGCAGCACAATAAAAACTTACCTTTGTTCACACTTTTAAGCTGAGTTCTCCAAACCATAGAAAACCAAGAGCTCCCGATCCACTCAAATTTTTTGTTTTGGTCTTTGAGCTTACTCGGCATATAGCTAATATTTTAGTTTTACTCTGCTAATGTGCTATCACAATGTTTTTGTTTGGTTGTCAGCTACTCAGCTCAAACAAAAGTGAAATGTTCTGGACTGGATATGAAAAATAAGTGAGGCTTTTGAGCTATCATATTTTATCAGCCCATTTCTATTCAGTCCAATTCCAGCTCATAAATTATTTCGGCTATCTGATCCCCTCATGAATATTGGAGTGGCGCTGGAGTTGGCCACAAAATCAAAAGCTAAACAGTTCAGAATATAATAGTTTTTTAGTAATAATTTCCGCCAATTTTTGAATAGTTTTAAAAGAGTTTTATAATGAGTGACGAGTTAAATACGATGATAATTAAGAAGTGAAGAAGAAAAAGACCAAAGGTGAAAGGTGGGTTGATAAGAAGGACATTTATTGATTATCGATTATTTTATGCTAATTAATTGAGTGAAAAATCGTGACCTATTTTTTGCAGCGATGTTGGAAATCAGTAAGAGTATTTTTGCTTCGGAAGACGGAGGAACTGATGAGGAACCTCAACCCCAGTCAGAATCACAACCAGAACGACCTCAACCTCATGTTGAGGAGAAAGAGGATGAAAAAAGTGTTCCATCTGTAGAAAAAGAGAGGTTTATCCCTGTTCCCATCAAAACCGAAATTCTGGACTATCTTGAACGACGGCGAGCTGGAGAAGAGGGGGATGAGGAGGAGGACATGTTTATGAGGAGTATTTTTGAGAACAGTTGTGATTTAAATTTTGAAGAAGGCTCCAGCTCCGCTTTGCTATTGATCGGAGGTGAAAATGGGAACAGTGTTTCAACCATGAGCTCTGAAGAAGGGGAAGAAGAAGATGATAATGATGGTGATTGGAAAGCTTATGGAAATTCTAAGAAGAAATCATCCAAGACCAAAGGGAGGAGGGGGAGAAAGGGGTTGACGACTGTTCCACGGAAAAGAGTTGGAAGGCCGAGAGTTGTCCAGAAGGGTTTTGAAGATGTGGCAGTGAAAATTGAACCGAATTCTGATTGTGAGAATGAGGATGGTGATTATATTCAGCAGATTGAAGAGCTGAGACCGAGGAGAAGGGCGGCGGTGGTGAATGTTAAGAAGGAACAGTAATAGAGAGCTGGATAGTGATGATGATGGGGGCAGTTTTGAATATTTTCCGGGGGAGGAGAAGGAAGCAACTGGGAGGAAACAGAGGGGAAGGGCTCAGCTTGTTAAGCAGCTTTCTGGAGGGACGAAAGGAGGAAGTGGCAGTCGGAGCAGTAGTAAAAGCTCAGCCCAAATGGAGGGAATGACGAAGGAAGAGAAAAAGGAAAAACAGAGGCAGTGGACTCGTGACTATCGAGAACGGAAACGGAAAAATTTAAATGAGGAAGAATGGGAAGTTGAAAAGCAGAGGTGAATAAATTAAAAACTGAATATATTTAAATTAATATGAAGAAATCTTCTTGCGTCATAGATTGTTGATTTATTTTTTATTTAGGTTGGCTGAGCGCAGGAAAGAGTTGAGGGAGACCAAAAGGTCGGAAGAGTCAGGCTCTCAGTCAGGCTCTTTGAGTTTTAAAACAGAGGCGAGTTCCTCTGAAAATGATGATGATATGGAAGAAGGCGAATTCCATCCGAAGAGGAAGCGAGCACCTTACAAACCCGTGTCGGAAATGACGGAAGAAGAGAAGGAGAAAGTGAGAGCGCAGCGAAGAGAAAAGCAAAGGAAACTCCGTGGACGGGAAGAAGATCGGATCAGGAAGCAGCAAAAGAGACAAATGATGACAGCAAGTTACAAATATTTATTATTATATTTATTTAAATAATATAAAAATGTTTTTAATTTAAATTTTATATATTTTCTTTAGGAAGAAGAGAAAGAAGAGGTGTTGAGAAAGCAACGCGAGCAAAAAAGGGCGAGACGAGCAGCGATGACGGAAGAACAGAAAGAAATCTACCGGGAAAGGGAAAGAGTCAAGAAGAAAGAGAGAAGGTTTGTTTTTAGTATTAAAAACTGCAATATTTTCAATAAAAATGAATTTAATTATTTAAAATTAAAAAATTAGAAAGCTCATGACTGCCGAAGAGAAGAAAGAAGAAGCTCAAAAAAAGACGATGAGAAGAATTGAGTTGTTGGCTCAAATGACGGATGAGGAGCGTGCTCAATATAAACAATCCAGATATTTTCATTACTTGGCTCAACGGGCGAATCTCAGCAAGGAGGAGTTGGAGCGGAGGAATCAGCTCCGGAAGGAAAAAAGTAAGGCCAGATATCATTCGCTGACTGATGAGCAAAAGAAGATCGTTATGGAGCGACAAAAACAGTGGCGACATAGCCTGGAAGGGGAGAGAAGGCAGCGATATCTGGATAAATTGAAGGAAGCTTATAATCGACGGGTCAAGATGTTGAAGCAGGATCCGAAAAAGTGGGAAGAAACTCAGAAAAAGGTGAAGGAATATAAAGAAAAGAGAAAGGAGTTTGAGAGGGCGAAAAAACCGGTTCAGAAGAGGAGGAAAATGCTTCCGGTTATTCCCGGAGAGACAAAGGAACAAAGGGGAGAGAGACTGTTGGAAAATCGCAGGCTCAGGGACAAGAAGCAGAGGATTAAGAGGAAGTTGGCGTATCAAAATTTGCTGGATAGTGGGCTAACTATGGAAGATGTAAGGGAATCTAGAAAATGGTGAGTTTTTAAGGATTTTTGTGTTGATTTTGGATTTTTTTCTTGAAGATTCGCTGCCAAATGGAAACCCCTGAACAGAGAGAGCAACGGCTTATCAAACAACGGATTAATTTTGCAAAGAGGAATCTCCGCCAACGACTTTCTCAACATGGAGCTCCTCCTGATGAAGTAATTTTAAAGTAATAAGGGTTAAAATCAGGGTATTTGAGGTATAAACTAATTTATAATGTATTTCTCTGTAGATTGATGCTCGAATTGAGGAATTTGTTGCAACCTACCAACCCCGTCGGGAATTCAGAGCGTACAAACCTCGTCCTGAAAACCAACGTCCCCTGAATCCCGAGGATATCGCCTTGATTGAAGCGGATGAGAAGGATCGAGCTCTAATTCAAACTTCTTCTTCTACAAGTCGGCCTTTAGACTCAAATACAACCACCCCAACCCAAACTCCTCCTAAACGAGGAAGACCACCCGGAAGTGGCAATACAAGTCGTCGCGGAAGAAAGCCAAAAACTCCTGTTCGACCACAAAAACCCGAATTCACCCCCAGTTTGACCTCATTCTCTTTGGGTTCAGCAATATTAGGACAAGCTCGTCCAACTTCACAGCCTTCTACATCATCATCACCTCTAAATATGAGCATGCCTATTACCGAAACTTGTTCAGCTTATTCTACACCAATGCACTCTCCATCATCATCCGTTTATCCATCCACATCTCAGCCTTATCAGCCGCAATACGTCCACAATCTCCCTCAAGATGTGCACTATAATCATTACCAAAATCAAAACCAAACAACAACTCCTTATTATCATCAGCAGCAAGCTTATCACCACCAAAATCCAATGCAGAGCTATTGCAACCAACCACTCAACTTGTTTGATGCTATTAACACATTCCAAACACCCCAAGAACATCCTGCTTATCACCAGGATGACTATTCTTCATCGACTGGAGGATATGATAATAATCAAGATCATCGTGGTCATTCTGAGGACACTTTTAAACCACCTATGCCTCCTCTTCAGCGGGGGAGGCCGAAAGGAAGTCAAAATCGCTCCAAGAATACCCCTGAAAAACCCAAAGGAACTCGGGGAAGACCGCGCGGACCGTTTCAAGGCAAAGATCCGAAAGTGAAGAGAGATCAGCTCTGCTCCGAGTGTGGGAATAGTTATACCATCAAATATATTTCAGAACACAAGGCGATTTATCACAACCCCAATTTTGTGGACGGAAAATGCGCCCTTTGTCCCCAAGATCCGGTTGTTTACTGTTCTGGATTATTGTTTTGGCGTCATTTTATGAAGGTTCATAAGAATAAGTATGGAAGGTCGGATGGAAAAGAGAGGAATTTCGTTTGCACTTGTTGCGGCGAGCGCTTTAGATCTCTGGAGGGGTTGCAAAAGCATGAGTATTATCGGCATGGTGATGGAAATCTGAAGGAGAACTTTAAAAAGTGTCCGCATTGCGAGAAAGAGATGAAAAGTCAGGTGACGTTGAATGGTCATATTAGAAATGTTCATGGAGGTGTGGGACTCAGTCTTTATGAGTGTCTGAGGTGTGACCAAAAGCTGGGAACGGTGGAGGATCTCAAGAAACATGTTGGAGAGGTGCATCCTGATGCATACTTTCCTTGTGAGGATTGTGGAGTGTTGAAGTACACGAAGGCGAGCCTCATGTTCCATCAGAATTATTGTCCCAAGGTTTGGATTTAGTAAAAGTGATAATATAGAGGGTGGAGCCGTCCTAATTAAATTTTTAACCGTTTTTACTCTCCCCTAGCGCCCCATCGAGAAAAAGAGGGATGGGAGGAAGAAAGAGGAGAAATATGTCGGGATTGAGCGACTTCAGGCGGAGTGCGAGATTTGCAAGAAAAGTAATTTTTGAGGGAATCTTATTTTAAATCGTTTAAATTTTTAAAATTTAATTAATTCCAATTTTTTCTATTTAGATCTGACCCTCTTCAGCTTAAGTAGACATTATAAGGAAACTCATGGAGTTATTGACCAGTTGTTCACTTGTTTAAAGTGCCCAAAACAGTTTAAGCGGAGAGAGTGGTGGTAAGTGCACTATAGGCGATGTTATCAATTTTAACAATTTAAATATTTAATATCATTTTTATAAATATATTTCAAAGGGTCACTCACATGGAGATGGTACATTCTATCAATTTGGAAGATATCAAGGACGAAATTGCCAAATATAATGTGAAGGATCGGGACAACGTAAATATTTTAAATTATGGGCGAAGACATGTTCAGAAGATAAGAGAGCCAAGAGGAAAAAGGGGGAGGGGAAGACCTGCAGAAGAGGGGGCAGGGGAGGGGAAGAGGTAGAGGGCGAGGAAGACCTCAACGAGCATCGCACAGCAGTGATGAGGAGGAAGAAAAAATTGAGCTTGCAGATGACTTGGATCTCAGTGAAGACGAGGATGATACTAGTGATGAAGATTGGAGAGGTGAAAGTTTTGGCCCAAAAAAGAAACGCAGAGGGGGACGGGGAAGGTCGCAGAGATATCAGAGAAAGAGAGCCGATTATACTGCTCAACTGGTGAATATCGAGAAGGAGAAGAGGTTGATTATTTCGGTGGAGAAGTTGACATGCGAACAGCTTTCAGCTTATGTCAGGATGGATGTTGTTGAGCTTGAACCTGGTGTCGCAGTGGAAGTGGAAACCAAACCGGATGTTGATGCTGCTGTTCCTCTGGAAAATTCTAGTGAAAATGTTCTGGAAGAAGACGAGGATTACGCTGGTGCTCAAGCTCAAGTCGTGTTGCAAGCGGCGGTAGCCTCCATTGCGAATCTGGATGATATGGATAAAGAAAATATGGAATGAATCAGTATTTTTAATTTTAATGGTGCATTTTTTATTTATGTCTTTAATTCTCACGTGTGCTAGTTAATAAGTATTATTATTTATGTCACTCTACCTCACTTCAAGTCAAAAGTTAATTGTGTCAAAGGTCAATGTCCAGTTTTCCCTCAAAATCCAAAGACATCACAGTTTTAAGTTAAAAATGAGGCTGATATTGAGTTTTGTTACATTTTAATCAATTATAACTAGTCTTAAGGTCTTGCAATTAGTGCAACAGATTGTAGTTAATTATGAATGTATTACGTACAAAACAGTATTTTAAAATTGTCACAAAACAGAATCACGGTAATTGTCCACTGTTTTATCTTCATTCTCAATTAAATAAAACGTGTTATCAATGTTATTCAAGTTATTACGCTAGTAATTATTAAACTTGCATGAAAAATAACACATTTTACCTTAATTTTCTCGAGCATAATGTTTAACACATGCAAACCCTTAAATTTCGAAAATACATGGGATTTTGGCTGCCATTGAGAAATATTTGAGCGCGCCAAGTTCAACTGGGGCTAAGGGGCTTTGCTGGAGAATCTACTAGCAGCCTCGGGAGGAAACTGCTCAATTTAATTGCAAATTTAGCTTGAGCAGTTAACTATTATAATCAGTATTAGTGGTTAGGTGCTGGAGGATGAATTTGTGAAAGGAATACCGGTGTTTTATCAACAATTGATAACCTAAGCAGGTTAAAAATTGAAAAGCAATATAACTGTGATGAATAACATTTAACAGGGTTGAATTATAGACAATTATCAATTAATATGATTGTTTTGATAACAGAATGTTCGAGACTGGTGACCATGATGGAAGAGAATTTTCAGTCCTGAAGGAAGAAGAAGAGGTGGATCAAAATCGTGATGATTGTGATGAAAGCTCGAAAGCTGTCAAAAAGTCAAAATCAAAGAGATCTGTCACCAATCGTCCTTGTCCAGCATCTAAAAAGCGTCCCCAGATCAATATAGAGGTTGAGGTGGATGTTAAAGAGGAGCCTATTTCTGAAAATGAGTGGGATACAGATGCAGATGATAATGATGATAAAGATGAGCATTTCAATCATTATAATTGTGATGAAGATGAGGATAATGCTAATACCAAACTAATACCAAGAAGAGCTAGTCAACGAGCTGTCGTAGTCAAGAGGGAACACTACCGAGAGGTTGAGACTGATGAGGATGATTTGGAAATGGATATCAAAATTAAAGAAGAAGGGGAAGATGAAGAAGATGAGCCAAAGCCAAGTGGAAGAAAAAGAGGGCGACCTCCTGGCTCCAAAAACAGGACAAAACCCAAAGTATTAGAGAATGAGGGGACACTCAATCATTCTCGAAAACGGAGGCGACGCAAGCAGCAAAGTGAGGAGGATCCCAGTTCAGATGCGGATGACTCAAAAGCTTCTACCTCTTCTGGAGACCGTAGATCTCGAAGTAGAGAGGAAGATCGGATCCGGAAGCAGCTAAAAAGAAGTCAAATGGCACCATCCGAACGTGAAGAGCACCTCAGAAAGCAGCGAGAGCGGAAGCAAGCTCGTCGTTCCCAAATGACAGAAGAAGAGAAGGAAAAGGTAATTAATTAGTTAAGTATCTTTAATTTTTTAAGGAGAAACTAATTAACAGGTTTTTGTATCCAAATAGGAACGTCGAAGGGAGAGGGAGCGAAAGGCTTTGAAGCGCCAGCTCAAAACTCCTCAGCAAAAACGGGAAGAATCTCAGAGAGAGACAATGCGGAGGATTGTCCAACACGCGAATATGACATCGGAGGAGATGACGCAACACAAACAAAAGCGATATTTTCAATATCTGGCACAAAAGGCGAAGAAATCGGAGGAGGAGTTGGAAAGGAAGAGGAGGCTAATGACGGAGAAACAAAAGGCGAGGAGACAAAGTTTGACTGGAGAAGAGAGACAAAAATTCCTGGAGCAGTTGAAGTCATCCTATAGAAAAAGGATAGAGAGGCTGAAGCAGAATCCAACCCAGTGGGAAGAAGCCCAAAGGAAATGGAAGGAATATAGGATCAAAAGGAAAGAGGTGAATAAAGCGAGAAAGGGACAGATGAGAAGAAAAAGGAGGGATGGTGAGGAGACTAGACCAATTCAGAGGAGGAAAACTTGTCCTGGGATTAGATTAGCTGTGCCTGG
This sequence comes from Orchesella cincta, assembly GCA_001718145.1. Classification (NCBI taxonomy): domain Eukaryota; kingdom Metazoa; phylum Arthropoda; class Collembola; order Entomobryomorpha; family Orchesellidae; genus Orchesella; species Orchesella cincta. The sequence goes on from LJIJ01000510.1 coordinate 24,522, forward strand.
AGAAAGTGAGCAGGAAAAGCAGCAAAGATTACTGCAGAACAAAAAGATGAGGATACAGAGGTGCAATATTAGGAGGAGGTTGACATACCAGAAGCTGTTAGACAGTGGGATGACGATGGAGGAGGTTAGAATAAAAGGATTTTAATGATTTTTGTGAATTTGGAAGGTTTTGAGTATTGTGGTCGTTTTTAATAGATTCGAAAGCAGAAGGAGACTTCAGAACAGAGGGAGAGGAGGTTGATCACCAATCGGATCAATTTTGCGAAGAGAAGTATACGAAAAAGGCTGTCTCAACGAGGCGCTCCGACTGAAGAGGTATTTAATTTTAATACGCAATAATATGTTAAATGTGAGGAATGTTAAATTTGATATTTTTGTTATTAGATTGAAGCCAGAATTCAAGAGTTTGTTGCAACCTATGAACCTCACCGGGATTTCAAACCGTACGTCCCCAGGCCAGCTAACCATCGCCCAATTAACCAGGATGATTTGGCTCTGATTCAAGATGGAAAACTACCCTGTTCCGAAGCTGATGAGAAAACTATGGATGTCTCGTCTAATAAATCAACGAAAAACAGAAGAAATACAGTATTTGCATTCCCACCCACATCATCATCATCATCAACAACAACAGGTTGGCCTTGGCCAGCCTCGGAATTATCATCGACATCAACGTATTCTTCATTCCCATCAGCTTTAAATATGAGTATATCTAATTTCGTCTCACCACCAATTCCGTCTCCATCATCATCATCAACAATTTCTGAGGCTCCATACCCAACAACTTCTCAGTATGCTCACTACGATCAATACCAATCTCCTTCACCTCATTACCAACAATCATGCTATTCTCAACAGCAGTTCCAGTCCCAAAGCCAGCAGTTTAGCTTGTTTGACGATATAAATTCATTCCAACTAAAAGCTAGTCAAAATCATCACGTGTATCAAGATGACTACTCATCTTCCGCCTCCATTTGCTACGATCCACCCAAAAGTATTATGAACAACGATGGAAGTCAAAGTCAGCATGAAAACAACGCCAATTCTTGTGATTTAAATGTGAATCCTTCCTGTATGCCACCTCCACAGCCCCTCACTCAAATAAAGAGAGGAAGGGGTCGCCCCAGAGGAAGTAAAAAGGTTTGTGCTCAAGAAAAAACTCGAGCTGGACCTGACTCAGCAGCTTCTAGTCGTGGAGGTCGACGTCCTGGGGCAGGTCGACCCAAAAAAGGAGAAACCAGAGAGCCAAAAACTCGCCGAAAAGGGAACCCAAAGGAACCCAAGCGAATTCCCGGCATGCCGCGCGGAGTTTATGAAGGAAAAGACCCAAAAGTGAAGCGCGACATGCAATGCGACAAATGCGCTAATTGGTATTCCGAGCGCTACATTTCCGACCACAGAACCATGTTCCACAACCCAAATTTCGACTACGCCACCGGAAAATGTCTCTTGTGTCACCAAAATTTTCCTTCTGGTCAAAAATTTTATAAACATTTTTTGAAAGTTCATAAACCTCCCAAAGAAGCGGATGGAAAAGAGCGGAATTATGTTTGCGTTTCGTGTGGAGAGCGATTTGTAAGCGCGGAAGGTCTTGATCGTCATGAATATTATCAGCATGGGGATGGAGCTAAAAAAGAGAACTTTGTGAGCTGTCCCCACTGCCAAAAGGAGTTTAATTAGAGTGGTGCATGCCAGTCTCGGCCTGGATTTATATGGATGTTTGAGATGTGACCAGAAATTTGGACTGACTAAAGAGCTCAAACAACATGTTGGTGAGGCGCATCCTGAATCCTACTTTCCTTGTGAAGATTGCAACATGTTGAAATATACCAAAGGAAGTCTTTTAATGCACCAGAATTATTGCTCGAAGAGGCCAACAGAGAAAAAGCGAGAGGGGAGAAAGAAAGAAGGTAAATATGTGGGGATTGAGAGGTTTCCAGTGAATTGTGAAGTTTGTTCGAAGCAGATTGCGTTGTACAGTATTACGAGGCATTATAAAGACACTCATGGCATTGTTGATGAAGTTTTTGGGTGTAAAAAGTGTGAGAAAACGTTTAAAAGAAGGGAATGGTGGGTGGCATATGGAGACGGGTTCATCAGTATAGGAAAGGGAATTAAGGAAGAAAAATAAAGAATAATGGATGAATTTGATTTAAGGGGTGACGGTAAGAAAGTTGGAAAAAATGGGAGAGGGAAGAGGAAGACAAAGAAATAAGGCAGAATGTGGTTAGCAGCTCGAAAGAAGAAGATGAAGGAGTTGCAGGACAAGATTTAGAGGTTCTGGATGCAAATTTACAGAGTTTTAATGAGGAAAGTGTGAAAGTAGAACCTGATAGTGACAATGATCAAGAGAAAGTTTGGGAAGAGGCTGTGACAAAGCTGGAGCCAAGCAGCGATGCAAGTGATAATGAGTATTTGTGGGGTTGAGTTAATTCTAATGCAATTTGCTAGTTAAATAGTTGTGTTTTGTTTTTAATTCACGATGTTTAGTGTGTATAGTGTCGCTGTCGCAATATGATTCTCGGTGCTCAGTTTCGTTTTTTACTTGAAAATTATTTTAAATTATTTAAATGATGAATCTAAACAAATTGTCAATCATATAAAAACTATACCATGTTTTAACGGAAAATAAACGTTTTTAGCTAACAATAACAAACCGTGAATTCGTTTTGCGTTGAAACTCTGCTATCAGGATAATTTTAATTTATGGTTGTTGAAATGACCGTATTCTTTTTATGATGTATGATGACTTGAGGGTTTTTCAATGGTAGCTTGCAGTTACTTTGCATTTAAGCAAGTACTACGGTATGGATTCGTTTAGGCAAGATTTTAAAGCTGCATCCAAATCATCAATTTAATCTTCCACAGATTCCAAGCCCACTGATAATCGAACTAAGAACTCCGTGATGCCCAGTTTCAGCTGGAACTGAAGCATGTGTCATGGAAAACCTAGAGAAAGTTAAAGATAAGCTTCAAAATTAGTTTTTGCATGTTCAGTTCACAGTGGCAATTTGTTTGCAAACTCAGCTAAGCTTTTGTATCTTCCTAAGCTTTCAGCCAAACTAAAGACTTTCCAAAAATAAGATGACTTTCCTGGTGACTTGATGTAAAAAAAATTAGCCCAGAATGTCCAGAAGATTGTTTCAATGCCAGTTTATGCGGAGGATGGCTTGGAAGTCCAGGATGCATGTCCGTTTACTCACTTTGTCAAGGAATACACAGCAACATCCGCTCCCAGTGTCAATGGACACTACGGAGAAAGTAGAGAAAGCATTAAACTTTCACCTGCCTTCTCTCAGATGTCTATAAAATGCCTAGCAAAACGAAAACTATAACAATTACTTGATAAAACGGCGTCAAAATTATATTATCAACAACGACGATTATATCTTAAGAGAAACTATGAACCAGTTCAGGTACGGCTGCAATGTCGAAAATTTTCAGAATTGAATTTGTCGGTGTTTCCATCCATGTGTACACTAAAAGCGTGAGTATATCCTTGGCTGATGTTGAAGTACGGACACGTATGATCTCGTTCGTAATCTTCAATACAATTTAGGTAATTTGTAAACGTGTTATTAGTACGTCTAAAATCAAATTAAATTATTACTAATTCATGTTTTAATTACCTTTAGCTACCTACCGATAAATTGATTCGTTTATCTAAATTCATAACGTTCAAATAAAAATACAATCCTGCAAAGTTCACATTACCCCTTCGCAGGGTTAACTAATACCTTCTGTACTCTGCACCCTTCTAAATTACATGCCAGGCAGAATTAAAATTACAAAATTCTTTATTACTCGTTTTATTTTAATTTATTACTTAAAATAAGCGAATATTTAGAATTTAACATCCACAAGGGTAACAAAATGTGTAAGCCAACATTATCATGATCGTGGGAGAAAATTGGAATCAATCCTATTATTCCCACATTTGAGTACCCCCATTTCTCGATACGCTATTACTTTTTCGCTCTTATAATGCAACAAAGTTTTTCATGTAATTCCTACTCAGCACCTGCTCTGTATTTTACAAGGAACTCTATAGCTGAGCTTGGTAAGTATACAATACCTTGAGAATAGATTCCAAGACTGGCGTGTGTTGCAACGCTGATAGCAAGCTAGTTCTGTCAAGCTATTTACGCGTATGTAGAAATATATGAAAAATGGATTGAAATTCGTACTTTTATTTATTTGTCTTTTTAATTTCCTGTCTTAGCTGAATTATTTCGTTAGGATGAAATGTATCGACTTGTTTTACATTGACATTAAGGATAGTTAAAAAATTAAAAATATGGTCCTCACCTGCTTGCTTCATATCATCGTGTTGAGGTTTTTAGGATAATGAACAATTTATTTTTTCTCCAGTTTTTGTAACTACTGGATTATTTGGGCTCTTCAGTGTAATAATGGAAAACTCAAAATATTAACGAAACAATTTTTTTAAAATCAGTTTGTTATCACATGTCAACGAAACATGAAAATCTTTAAAGTTCACATTAAAATACCAAACGCAGGTATGTCACTTTTATTCAAAACCCTAGACAATTAAATTTGAACAAATGCAATTTTTCTTAGAATCATGCTATAAAATTCGGCATTCTACGTATTAAAAACCACAGGTGCCGGCAGCACACATAATTTTTAACACACAACAAGAAACATTTCAGTTCTACGAGTGTAAATAATACATTTATTAACAAAACAATATTTTGAGCTTTAGCTCATTAAAAGTTTACTACACTCCATTCCAATCAAATCAGCTAACAGTTCAGTATCCTTGCTATCCATCACACTATCCTTAGCTTGTACTGAAACCCGAATGGAGTCTTTGTAGCTCAGTGCAAAAAACTGGACACCTGATAAATCAAGAAAGCATAAAATAGTTTAAAAATCCAGGATTTTGTAGCTAACATCTTTGTAAAATGTTGTTAACCTATTGAACTAGGACGAAATCCAACAGTCATGGTAAAATCCGTACAAGGAAATGAGCCCACATGAAACCCCACGTTTTCTCCAGCAATATTGCTGACAACAGTTGAAACAGCTCGGACGGGTGTGAGTCTGTATCGGAGTAAACTCACCCAGGTGGATACGAGACAAATCATCACTTCAAACGAACGAGGAATGGAACTAGAGCGTAGTTTATTGTACAAGTTTTCGCACTTATGAAGCCGTACTTCTTCTGAAGGCTCATCCACTGGAAGATTTGGTAGGCCAATATATCTACATGGAACACAAAAAAAATAGATAAGGCAAATATCTATAAAAATATTTTTAATAAATATATTTCTTCTCACAAATGATTCCTTAAAAAATCCGGATGACCCTCTTTTGGTAGCATGCAATAAACGGGAAGGCTTTCATTCCACATTTCTTCTGTTTTCTTATGAAAGCTTCTGATGGTATTGGTAATAATGAGTAGAATAACTGAAGACATTCGCACCCCCTTTTTTGCAGCAAACAGTTTGAGTGCATTTTTTGGTAGCTTTTCTGACAACGCTGTAAGAATGGTTGTTTGATCATCATAAATTTCATTAACACTCCATGAGTGCTTCTTCATTTTTAATTGAGTTTTCAAAACCCACTGATTAATTCGAGTGAGATTGTATGGAACACTGAGGTAGAAACCAAGTCGCCCCCAAAAAGTTTCACGAGTGAAAGTTGCCTTCGCAGTGTCCAGCTTTTGTTGACCGAGCCCTTCCACCAATAATTTTACAACGGATTTTCCATCTGCCATGGAATGATGTATTCTTAAAATTAAAAGAGTTTTGGATTGGTTGTCGAATTCCCGATGGTTTCTCACTATAACTAGTTCCCACGGGCTTCGCTCATCAGGATAAACTTTATTCAACATGATTTTATGAATAGTGGTGATTTTCTCCCATTTTAGATTCTCTTCTTCAACAACGTGATTTTCAATATTGAAATCCATATCCGGTTTCCAAAACCTGAAGCCCATGAAACTGACCAGACACTGGGTCAGTTCTGGGTAGCGCAACACCGTGACGCCTTTGCTTGTCACGATTTTTGCTTGTAATAAATTTTTCGAACAATATTGCGAACCTGTGTCAAACTCAAATCCCCTCCAATTTCCAGTATGGATACGATTGATAAGTTAGTCTTGTTTTGGGAGTAGTTGTCATCAAATAGGGTTACAAATGGGTCAGCAATATTCCCAATATCTTTTCGAAATATTTTGACCACTAATATCACCACAGTTCTGAATATATAGGATGGTATCCAAAGCAAAATTTCCATAACAGTGATAAGCCCAGCTAACAAGAATATGGGTAACTTTTTCACGAATAACATTTTACTTAATATTTATTAATTCAAGGTGACAAAGGAGGGAAATTGACAAAGGAACTTTGCTAGATGCTGCATCAGATCAAGTTCTGGAACGCAAAAGCCTTGATGCGCCGTGAGGGAAATGCCAACGTGAGTGATTGCGTTTGTGTTGAGGGATTTGGGTACACAAAAGGTTATCTGCAAATCTTGAAAATATCTGACAAGTTTTATAACAATATAAATGACCACTCAAAACAGTCTCTCAGATTCCATAAAATCTCGTTGCTCCCACGATATATCAATTTATTCCACGAGTAAGTGGTAAACTCGGAATAATCGTCAGGTTATTGCTTTTGCTGAGGCTCTATAACGTACATAATCCATCGCACAAAACAAATATTTGTCCAAGTAATATACCAGTTTTTAAATACCTGCATTCAATTCACAAAGAAAAATGTTATGGGTTTGCTTTCGAGAACATTCATTACTCGCTTGAACAAATGCAGATTGAATGAGTAAATGAGAGAGTTGATTGTATTATACAATTCTCAAGATGTCTACATTATATGCCAACAGTCTTGAGAAGAAATTTTCCAGACGTTTAATTAAAATTTAACAAATTACATAGTTCGTGCTATTTGCGACATTCTACAAGACTGAAGAGGTAGCTTTCCAATAAGGTTCTCACAGTGAAACCTAAAATTATCAGCATGTCTATTGAAAAGCAGGCTCTTTAATCTCTAGTTGTTATTTCTAACTATGTAATTTAGATGGTAAGCATTTAAAACTACAAGTGCAAATTATTCATAATAATTGGCAAGAACACAATGTCTGTGGAAAAAATAATGAAGACATTTATCCAGTAGGTGCCATTTCGCTACCTACTTGCTTACTTTTCTCATATTATAGTAACCTATAAAAAGGGGTTTAAGTGTAAAAAACGATTACTCAATGACCCATACAAAACTCGGCCGATGGTACGTAATGTTTTATTCCATGACATTTTATAGTTATACTTTTTAATATTTTTCTTACAATTCATCACTCAGTCGCATTTTAGTATAGACACATTGCAGTTGGGCACAACGATTCCAAAGGCAAGTCTGAGCTTAGTGTTTATGCGCAAATGCATGCATGCATTGCAAAGAAGGTTTACATGTATAATTTAAATGATGCGAAAAGAGAGCCAAGAGTGCATAAATGCAAATGAGTTTCTTCATATATAAATATGTAGCTAGGAAATGCTTGAAAAGAAGTCTGGCGTAGTGATTATAGGTAGATGACTGTCTTTTCCCAAGCAACCCCAAAGAACCACTAATTGCCATTGCGAGTAGCTTAAATTTGCAAAAAGAACCTGAATACATCTTTTATTGCAGGAAAACATACTTGAATGAATACTTGCCATATTTTTCAGGGTGGTAGAACTCAAGTTCAATTTTATTAGCCTGGAGTTAAATCGAGCCAAGAGCTCATCAACTTCGCATCTTTTTTCTTTGCACGCGTAAACTTTCGGAGTTTCCCTTGCATTAAACTTTAATAAATTTATTCTCTAAGAAAAATGGCAACAGGGTTCAAGATTTTCCAGCTAACTTGTCTCGTTCTCGGTTGTGTCGATGGAATATGTTCCACCGGAAGTATCAATGAGTTATCATTAACCTTGAAAGAGAAGCAGATATTAGATAAGGTGAATTAAAGAAAACCCATGTTGAAACATTTTATATTCTTGATGTTTTGTTTCATTAGTTTAGGGACAAAGTACTGCCGATTTCACCAGAGGCTTATATGAAAACCGATTTCTACCTAATTCGTTGGCTACGGGGTAATATAATTTGCTATTTTCAGCCCAAACATCAATTACATCACTGGTTTTCATGAGTTTCTTACTATTTTCTAGCAAAGGATTTTAACATGTTTGCTGCAGAGACCATGCTAACTAAGGTAAACCATAACAATTTAAAAGTTAATTCACAAGCCTTTTTTTATTAACCATGCACAATCTAACTGTTTTTAGAATCTCAAATGGAGAAAAGACAATAATATCGAGAGGATTCTTTCGGAAAAATTTGATGACATGAAAATGGACTTTCCCTCCTCAGTTGACACTTTTGATAAAACTGGTCGTCCAAGTGCGTAAAAAAATTCGGAACAATTTAATTTCAATTTAAAATAAATAGTCTAGTGATTTTTTAAAAATTCTGTAGTAGGCACACTCGACATTTCACAATGGAGTATCCGGAATGCAATTGTGACTGGTCGGGGTCAGCGGCTTCTGCGATATATTTACATGTTAATGGAAACCACGACGGATGAAGTGATTGAAAGACAGAAAAAGGGCATGAACGTAACGCAGTGGATAACTTTAATGCATGCTGAAGGAGTTACGATGGCTCAACACGGTTGCCCAATGTGTGAGTGAAGTACATAACTCGTTAAAACATTTAAGGTTCACTTCAGTAATAATTATAATGTTTTTAAGGTCTTCGAATCTGGATGCAGTTTTTGTACGGCTTAGAAAACTACTATCCAGGATGGATGAAGGAATGCATTGCCACTGATGGTAGCACCTATATTATTCACATTTCTTTTAGGCACTCATATCATAACTTTTATTTTCTTATTCATCCAGCTTCCCCGGCTATGAATCTGATTATGAATGTTGGTAGTCCCTTTGTATCACGCTATGTCACCGAAAATATACACATTTTTGGAAGTGAAAGAAACAAATGGATGCAGTATTTAGATGCAAGAATTGCTCGTACGGAAAGACGAGAATTATATGGGGGGACAAAAAAATAAAATACATTTTTTAAAAATAAAAACTTATTTTAACTTGACAATTGTGTACATTCTTATTTGTTGTAAATATTTTATAAAGCCCAATCTTGAAAGTAAATTCAAACCTTGAAACTCAAAACAATAATTTATTTCATTTCGTGTTATCAACAAAATTCATAACTGGACTGTTATACTTTTTAAAAACTGGTCTTTATTTTAAAGAAAGAAATAGTTTAATTTATTATTCGTTTATCAATATGGAAGGAAATGGAGAATGACTAGAATATCATAATGGTAGTATTGGCTCTGATTTCTCCTTTTTATACCAGATCCCAAACAACATTCAGAAAAACAATGTGAAGTATTCTGGGAATTGCAGAAGAAAAATACGACGTAGTATATTCAGTTTGTTTTCCATTTCTCATAACTCTCAAGTGATATCAATATGAGCATATTATACTTACGTGAGCCTCATGGAACAAGAAAATAAAGCTCTCTGGATTTTCTGAGAAATGCTACAAGCTAGGAAGCAGAAGTGATTTTAGATATGTCAGTTGCTGTCAAAACGTCTGAAAGCTACCTGACCAGAATTTTCATTCGACAGTATATTGATATGTAAATTTTTATTTACATACTACACCATAATGCTTTTCTGTTAGGCTGTTCTTTTAATTTATTCTTTATTAATTCGTGGAAAGGAAGTGGATATTTATGTTCTTCTAACTTTGTCATTGGCATTGTTTTCTTCAAATTAATTTCTGTACATACCATTAAATTTGGAATAATAAATATTACGTCATTTTTTGAGTCGACACTATAATAAAAATTCGCTCATGATATTCCGGAGGAACTCAAATCTGTCAAAAGGCTACAGTAAAGCGATGGTTCATGTATTTATGATGTAGAGCAACCTACTGCATGAGAAATTGGAGAAGAATTGAAACGCTGCATATACTTCTTCATCATGCACGATGTACCTTCTACCTACAAAACGAAATGTGTATACGCCAGGTTTGTACATTTACCCACGTCACGAAAAGCATTGTGAGAGTGTCCAACACATGATTCAACTCCAAAACACAAACGCATTTCACCTGTTCTCAGAATCAAAACAAGACAGACACCCTAAACTAAATAATAAATTATAATTTGCAGTAAAACTGCAACATGTCAAGTACCACATTAGTTTCACCAGTGAACACGTCGTTGGTGTTCATTTATCAACACGAAATTTCCATATTCAATCCGAAATAGGGGAATTTTTTTATGTGTATTCAATTCTAAAAATACGATGTCGTCCTGTTTCTCAACAGTTGTTCCTCGTTTGTTTGCGTTGGTTATTTGGCTCCAACTGGTAAGTGGTATCTAATAAATTGTTTATGAAATGTTATGGATCATTTAAAATCAAAATCAAACTCATTTTATTCACTTTTCATTTTTATAAACAAAAATAGATAAGCGGGCTAATTGCTACTACCTGGACGGCGTTTTTTAATGAAAAGGTATGTACATTATAAATAACTGGATTTGATTTCATGTATATTTTCCATTTCGTCAAGTATTTAATACAATAATCATACTGAAATTACAACCGCATGTTTCTTCTATTTATACTCAAACCGAAGCAATTAAATGAGGCATAAAGCCATTCTTGGAAATGTGCCTTAAAACAAGACAAGATATTCCACGAATAAATGTTTCTGTTTACAACCATTGTTAGGTCGTGGATATATCCGTCTACTTTATATTCATCGCAGATGTGGGGATTGCAGCATTTGTATTTTACTACACAGTCCGAGAAATTCTTACTCCTCCGCAACGAAATGAGGTTCAATTCGAATATAAAAAACATTCACTTTTCATGCAAAACGGAATTTTAATGGGATTTATCTGATTTTTCAGGACAAGTCCGAAAACCTGCAATGGGTTGCTTCCCTCTGTTCCCTCATCACCGGATGTCTCTTGGGGTTTTTAATTTACTACAATACTGTGCTCAGCCACCTCAAATTCAAGGAGATGTTGGTGATCTTGCTGGCACTTGAAATTTATATTACCTCAGTCGTTCTCGTCGTTCTGACAACGTGTTGCTATTTGTGTAAGGGAGCACCTAAGGAACCAAAAGGAAGGGGTGAGTATGACGGTGTTCCTGATGAAGAGGCTATTCCAGATCAGGCTTTGGAACAAATGGTAAATCATGTGAAAAATAATCCTCTTCACAAAACGTTTACTTTATATGCCCATGGACCAGGAGGTGGTGTAACTCCGTTTCAAGTTACTATGCATTAGTTATTGAATCTCCAAGAAAATTTGGAATATTTATAATGTCAAAATTGTACTAGTTTTAAACATGATAATTGCTATCAAAAATTGTGTTAAATCTGTTGATATATTGTAGACTATATTATGTAACATATTTTTGTCGAGAAAACTGAAGCATTAAAGATTTATATGCTTGTGTAAACAGTCTGTGTCTGAAATCTCCCCGAAAAGCATTCCAGCCTTGTGTCTGATTCTCATTTCCAGTTGTGTGAAACTACACATTGTGCAATTCCACCGAAATGTTTCGCATTCCTGGGATGCTTTCCCAAATTTACATGGTTGGCAATGCATTGCTTAAAACAGACAACTCAACCACAAGACTCTTCTTTCTTTACGGACGTGATACATAGCATCAATTGAGCGAATCTCTCTGGATTCTCTAAGGGAATGGCTGGGAGCACAAGGAAACCCACATATATGATGGTATGACGATGATGATGCTGGGTTTTATAGTCACTTGGCTTTCTCCAGTCGAGAGATGAGATGATCCAGTAATCCTCACACCTGAGAACTTCCGTGTTCATTTCCAAGGAGCAGAACGACAATCATTTTTATAATACATGAAATTTTATAAATAGTTATAACAAACTAGAATCGTATCACCATGACACCCTCAAATTCTTGCTCAGTTTTGACCATAACCTTTGTGCTAATTATTTCTGTAGAGTTGGTAAGGAAAAAAATATTTCGTTTGGTTTTTCAGTTAAATTTTACTAAAAAACTAACATCATTTTTTATTTAAAGGGATGTGGACTTGTAGCAACAGTCTGGACAGCATTCTTTTACGATAAGGTAGAAGAAATCAGTTATAAAAAATTGCATTCGTTTTTTAAACAGTTGATTATATCTCCAAATTTTCAGGTAAGGAGTGTTTATTGGGGATACGGAATTTTGGCAATTTATCTAGCCTTCTTTTCCGTTGTGGCTCATCATGTTGCTAAGGAAGTTTGTTGTCAAAGTCCCATCTCGAAAGAAAATCTGGTAATTTTTTTAAATTAAATAAAAAGTTTTATTAACAAGATATTCTTGCTTTCTCACACCAGTTTTAAATCTTTTAGGGACGTAAAAAACTGGCTAAAGTTAGCTGGCTATGTTGGATCTGTGCTTTTGTGACATTTGGAATATTCGGAGTGTTATATTTCTACGATACCATAGCTCTCCGACAAACATCGCTCAATACAGTGGTGGCGGTATCACTGGTCGTCTTTGTGCTGACCTTCATTTTAATGACGGCCGTGAGTTGCAGCTACCTCTGTGACTATTTGTGTCCTCTGGGATCAGGAAGGAGTTTCATGCATGATCATATTGATGAAAGCGAGTTTTCTAGACATTCCAGTGTTCAGCGGAAAATGAATGCCTGAAGCTTACAAGCGTAGAGTGAAACTTGGTAGAAAGCTTTTTTATAATTCATAATAATTATTATAAACTCGATTTTTAAATAAATTCATTTAAAATGACTGAAAAACGCAAGCAGATAAAGTTTCAAATAAATTATTTCATGGGCATACTACTCGGAAGCAACAGTCCTGCACATAAAAAACAGACACGGTCATTATAATAATGATAATGGTAGAGACGTGCCTAGCTCCAAACCGAGTGGTTACAGGTGAGGTGAAGGGGTCCGGAGAAAGCCGATTATCTCAACCGCCTGGTTACACACAAATGCATACAAACAAAGTAGTTATATGGTGAAAGCGACCCATTTTCATATGAAAGCATGTATACACAATGGTATCGATCGTGTTTTGTCTGTCTGCTCTCGAGTGAAAGTACACGTTACGTAGTAAAACACAGCCACAACGCAGCTCCTAATGCTTAGGTATGACAGTCGAAGGAAGTTCTAGAAAAAAGTATTTGTGCACCAGGATATTTTGGGGGATTAAAAAAAGTAAATATTAGTGCTGTAATTAAAATGTACACGTGTCCAACATCTGATGGAGCTTGTGCCCTTCTCCTAATAGCAATTTGGGTAGAAGTGGTAAGAAAAAAGCATTTTTTTTGTTACAACAATTTATATAGTGTCGCAAGTTAGAAATAATTGGTATAAAATAGAAATGAAGGTCATGTCATGTGATTTTGCAGGTGCCCATGTATTTAAAATGTTGTGTTTTACCACCCGGTTAAGGGTTGCGGCTTTGTGGCTACAACCAGAACAGCCTTTTTCAACGAAAAGGTAAAGAAATAGCATTAAAATAAAGTTATTTGTAGTAATTTTTAACAGAAAACAATCGTTTTTAATTCAAGGCGGTGGATTACTGGGCTTACGTGATTTTCACTGCCCATTCTCTCTTCGCTGTTGGAATTTTCCACTACACGGGGAAGGAACTATGGGCACGATTGAAGCATGAACCGGTATTTTTTTTACATAAAATACGGAATTATTTAATTAAATAATTACAATTCATTTTAAAACGTTTAAATATTTCATAAAATTCTAGATAAAGAAGGGGACTGTCAATTGGGTGCTGGTTCTCGTCACTTTTGTGACAGCCTGCCTCTTCCCAATTGTCTACGGCTACAATGCCAAAGTGGTTGGTCAACCTGTTCGGGAATCTAATGTGGTTGAGGATGCATTACTTGTTTATGCTTGTACATTGGTTCTGCTCACAATGTTTTACATCTCATCTCTCCATCATGAGCACTCCGTTTTAGAATTTCACCTTACTATCCTCTCAATTTGGCTACAACTTGGATGCATTCTTGTGCTCACAACTTGGACATCTTTCTTCAACGATAAGCAAATAAATATGAAAGCCCATATCATATTTGGAGTGGATGTGGCGTTCTCCTTGGCTCTGTTTTGCTATACAGGACAAGAAATATGCATGAAATGCAGGAGAAAGCCGGTATTTACCTAATTACACTCTATTTCATATTTAGTTAAATTTAGGAAATTTTTTCAATAATTATTTTGATCTGTTTTATTTAGACCAATTTAAAAGCGGTCAAGCGTGTTTGCGGACTCTGTACTTTGGGAACAATGCTTCTAATTTGCGGGGTTTACTACTACAATACTCTCGGACTGGGGCAACATATTATGCAGTTGAATAAAGTGTTCTGGTCTACAACCGTCGTCTACATTTTCTCCATTCTCCTCTTCTGCCTCGTCCTCAGAAAGAATCCAATGCAGGAAGGAGCCGTTCCCCTCTCAAAAACTGAGGATGACGATGCTGAAAAAGGAAACGAAACTGATAGAAAACTCTCCCAGGTAACTGTAAATGTCCAAGACACAGAAGCAATAATGGAGGATACTGTCAAACCCAATAATATTGACCACGTTTGAATTAAAAATTTAAAGCAAACACAAATTTCCAAGTATGGTATTTAATAAAAACATTAGGTACAAGAAAGTAGAACAAATAACAAAAAATATTTTTCGTTTTTTAATGTTACTGGAAAAGACACAGAGTGAGAGAAATATTACATAAAGTACAGGTCATTTTCCGTAAGCAGCACACATTATAAAAGATAATTGAAACTCACAAGAATACTCTAGCCCTCAATTTATTATTATAATTGAATCTAACATATTTATATTGTGATTTCCTGGCGTGTCTTTGGTTGAAACGTAAAAGGATGGAACTTACATAGGTACTCCCTTGAATATCTCATTTATATGTTCAAATTCATGTCAATATTGTATATCCTTTTGCTCACAATATGTAGGATAACTGTGTTATGAAAAAACTAATAAAAACACGTATTAATCAATATCTGTATGGGTTTCTGGGCTACAAGGCCAATCCGTTTCTTATTATAGTTTTTATAGGCTTTTTCTTCTCAACTTTTTAAGTATATATGAGTACGCTCTTGCACACTAAACGTTGGGGATGCGGAGAAAGGATGCAGTGTTTTGGCATTGGCCTCGGTGCTGGAATGTATCTATCGTGGCTCCGACCGGATGCTCTAAAACGGAAATTCCTCCGGGTATATGCAATATATTATACAAAACAATCTAGTTTCTTGAGTGGGACGGGACTACATTCCTTTCTCATATAAAAAATTGAGTATAACATGTACGGGAATGGGATGAATTGATACGAGCTATAAAGGAGTTTTCTCCAGCTGGGAAAAAGTTCAATGATTGCCAAAATACGGACCAAACCAGATGGATTGCTTTTAGTTTTAGTGAGTGAAACCATGCATTAAAATTGGAGTGGAGTCAAATGATTTGTCCCGGATGGAAGCGGACCAACATGAGGCTTCGTTGCACTTTAGCTGGAACGTTTGCATTTATTATTTTGGTGGAACTGGTAAGCTCAAAGAAAAGTTCTGTTTTGCAATAATTCAAAGTTTTTTGTAAAACGATTTAATGCTGTTTTTGTTTCAGGGAAGTGGACTCGTTGCCACAGTGTGGACAGCTTTCTTCTATGAAAAGGTAAAATGTTGAAAATTATGATTTTTAGGGGTATTCTAAATTTTACGTTTTTACAGAATTTCTACCACGTTCGGAACAAATGGTGGGGCTACTCAATTTTGGGAATTCACCTGGCATTTCTCTCATCACTATTCTACTACGTACGTCGAGAAGCATGTTATCCAAGGCCGGTCGAAAATTTGGTAATTTTTTTAACAAAATTTTCAAAAAAAAATTAAAAACTTTAAGCTAATTTTAAAGTTTTTGTTGATTTTCAGAGCCAAAATAAATCCGTAACAATGAGCTGGCTATGTGGGATGTGCACGGCGGAGACGATGGCTGTT
Organism: Orchesella cincta; assembly: GCA_001718145.1. Lineage (NCBI taxonomy): Eukaryota > Metazoa > Arthropoda > Collembola > Entomobryomorpha > Orchesellidae > Orchesella > Orchesella cincta. The sequence goes on from LJIJ01000510.1 coordinate 40,611, forward strand.
TTTGGTTCTCTCTATTTCTACGACACGGTTGCTCTTCGGCAGCGAACCTTTAACCCTGTTGTTGGGGGCGCATTTCTCGTGTACCTTTTAGCATGTGGGCTGCTCACAGCCATCTGCTGTAATTCCTTGTGGGACCTCATTTGTCCCAACCGTGAAGATGATGATGATGTGATGGAAGTTGAAAAACTTTCGCAATCTGATACAAAAGGTGACCTGAAAACTGATGGGAATGCTTGAATTAAACAGACACATTCCAAACTAGGATGATTTTGACTTATTTATCCCAATTAAAAAGACACTTCGTTCAAGATATATATCGTTCTCATCGCAGGACGATGAATTGACTACGGATGGATCGATCAAGGTCTTCCAGTAATCCCTGTTGTGCAGTACATTTTATGCTCAAATATAAAAAAAATCAATGAAGTGAACATGATCTTAAAATTTACTAACATTTTACTGAAACAATTATAACTAGTTTAATTTTTACTTTTAAAGTGAGATGGGAATACAGTTCAAAATTTTTGACTAACCAAAAAATCAACATTTCTTGCAATGTAATTATGGCTAGCTAATGAGACTCTTTTATCCTGAATAAATAATGTGACCTTTTTAAAGACAAAACATTTTTTGCTTAAAATTTTTTTTTCTAAAAAAAACGAGACAGGGTGGCAGACGTCATTAAACCTTTGTACTCATATACCTTGGTAGTTTAGTTTTCAAGGTTGGGAATCTGCTCCACTTTCGGGTTCGAAAAAAAACTTCCGAAGATTTTCCGAACGGAGGAATCTCGAGCATTATGTTGCACTGAATTTTGGAAAAAAGCCAAAACCAATTTCTTACAGACGAAATACAATGAAAGATATTTCTAAAGTTGCCATCTGATCTTATGTATATTATTTTGCGTGTATTTCATTGAGCTGAAGCGAAGACTGTTTGTTTTTCCTGTGATAACTTATATGATAAGATTTGAAGTATTGGTGTTATATTCCAAAACCGCAAGATAATGGGATTTGGCTGCACAACCGTTTTGGCTGGAGTATTTGCTTTCATAACTTGGCTTGAGTTGGTAAGAGAAGAAAACAATAGATTTGGTTTCACTCTCGCGTGTTTTGAGACAGCTGTGGTTTATCTGGTTGTAATTTAAAGGCTAGTGGACTTGCAGCAACGACTTGGACAGCTTTTTTCAACGATGTGGTAAGAAGAGATTAGTTTGTAAAAAATTTAATGGCTTTTTAAATTTTAAAGCTTGGGGTTTTTCAGGAAGTTAATGAGTGGGCTTACGGAATTTTCGCGATTGATATCGTCTTTTCTGTATCCATTCTCTACTACACTGGACAGGAAACATATTTCCGTGGACATTCGCATTCCAGAAGAAACCTGGTATGGAATAACCTCGCAACTTGTTTTTTATATGCTTCATGGGTATTTTAACTTCTTTAAATTTCTAACCTTTCAGACGTCGCTATGTGGAATGAGCACGGTGATGACAATGTGCCTTTTTGCTGCTTTGTACTGTTATAATATTAAGGTGCTCGAAAGCTCAACCCTGAATGATGTGGTTTTACACTCATTCTTTGTGTACGTTTCTGCAGTAGTTTTGCTTGCACTGATAGGCTGTTGCTTTCTCTGCGACTATTTGAGCCCTGAGGAAGATAGTGGGGGGAATGGTTATCATCGTGATACAAAACCTCCTGCTCCAGGGTCGTTGGAAGCTTCTCTAGCCAAAATGGTGGAGCATGTGGAGCAGCACCCACTTCATAAAACTTATACGCTCTACTCCTATGGGCCGGATGGGACTGGAAGTCCCTTCCAAGTTCAGATGGGTTGGCCGTAGCAAGCGAAAAAGAGACAGTTTCAAGCAGAAATTAACCTACAGAGGGTTCTATTTTGTATCGATTAATATACTTGATTAAATTGACTTATTCTCGTATCTCAAAAACTAAAGGGTTTGTAATAAAGTAATTTTTGCAAAAAAAACAATGCCTTTATATTGACTCTGCTTTCTGTGTAGACTTGTGTACTTATGTTTTGTACTTTAGTTTCAATTGTTTTTGCGAAGTAGCTCACAACTTATTGATTGATTTCAAGTGAGAAAGTGGAAGCCAACGTGTCGCTCTCAATACTCGTTATATTTGGATGGGCAGAGCAGAGGCATCACTCATCCTTGTTTTTCTAATTGAAACTTTTCGCATGCAATGCAGGAAGTTGGACATTTGTTCTCGAAATAATAAGTTCTCTCTCTTCTAGTTCTACTATAGGTTTGTATATAAAAACATTGTTGGAAATAGTTCGCAGTCGTTTGGGTGCCGTTTTCACCATGTCTGTTTTATAGACTACAATCAAATGGCTTGTTGCCCAAAGTCTAACTTGTCAACGTATCTTGTAATTACTACCATTTGGGTAGAATTGGTAAGAATTCTTATTCATTGTAAAATATATTATTGCTCAAATTTATTATGATTTATTGAATTCACTTAATGTTCAGGGGTCTGGACTTGCAGCCACAACTTGGACCGCTTTTTTCAACGATTTGGTATTAGATGAATTAATCATATTGTTTCAAACTCTTTTCAAATAATGTTTTTATTTCAGACAGTGGATGTGTTTGCATACCTGATATTTGCGGTTAACGTAACGTTTGCTGCTGGACTCATTTTCTACACAATCTTTGAAATACAATCCCGTCTGAATGAGAATAATGTAAGTTAAATTTGAACATAATACTTATTTTGCTGCAAATGATTTTTACTTAATTTTCGTCTATTTTTAGATAAAGACTACCACAATTATTTGGGTGTTTGTTGGCTGCACTTTAGTTTCATTCGGTCTCTTCTACACTCTCGCTTTCTATAACCTTCGAGTCGTTGGTCAACCCAAAAATGGAATAAGAGTTATTCAGCAGGCTTTCGGAGTATTTTTCATCGCAGTAGCGGTTCTCGTACTGCTAAGCACGTTTTCATTATTTCGTACAAATCACACTCAAGAATAATGCTTGAACTATACTTTTGTTCTTTACGAGATTCCATATGAAATGAAAGATTTATACATGTTAATTTTATAATACGGAAGCAATTATTACAACGGAATTTGGGGTAATTTGATACATCAAAAGGAATTTAGCAACATTAATCAAAGCCAAAAATAGGCAGAAGTTGAAAACATTGCGAATGAATTTTAAGCCATTGCAACTTCGCAATTAACAACATCAGAAAATTATAATCTCTTTATCAGGAGTGATTAGGCTCTGACATGGCTCGTTTACTATCAGACTGATTCTCATTATCAGTCGTCAATGACTAGCTTTGTGGCTCACATTGTTTTCATTCCATTCCATCCAATAAGCCATGTCAGTCAAATCACCACAAAAATTCCAAATATTTCATACGGAAGAAAATGTCATTTATTGTTATAACATGTGTTTTCATAACTTTCTTAGAACTGGTAAGCCCCTTTTTAGCAACTTTCTTGATATAATTTTAACGTGTGAAATGCCACTTTACTCTCTTGATATTTTGGTTGGAGGTTAGCGGACTAGTGGCTTCAAGTTGGACAGCATTCTACAATGAAACCGTACGTCTTATTTTTACTGAACTTTTTTGACATTGTGAAACCGTCCAACTAAATATTTACAAATATCCTAAGGACGTGGGGAAATGGGCTTATGGGATTTTTGGAGTTTATCTTGCCTTCTCATTCTGCCTTATTTGGGTCACCGGAAGAGAAGCATGTTGTCTTGGACGTTCGAATTCTGAGCACTCAACGACCTTGGTATTTTGCATATTTAATGCTTTAGTAATATATTGTGAAAACTGTCACTATAAATTACTATGTTTTTAGAATGTCGTATGCGGAATGAGCTCAGTAATAACAATGTTTCTTTTCATTGGCCTTTACTATTACAACAAGAGAGTGCTCCTGCATAAAATCTTGAGTAACCTTCTGCTCATCCCTTTTTATGTGTATTTATCAGCACTTGCTCTTTTCATTTTGGTGAACATTTCCTTGTGCATGGATGCTAATAATGGGACTAGGAAAAGGTATAGAATTCCTCAAAATCCGACTCCAGGCTCGGTGGAAGCTTCCCTGGCTCAGATGGTGAAACATGTGGAAGATAATCCTATTCAGAAAACGTACACTTTGCACTCTTACAATCCAGAAACGATGGGGAATTCATTCCAAGTTCAAATGAGCTAGTTAAAGCAAAAAATCGTTGGTATTAAGAGGTGAAATTGTACATTTTATCAAAATTTTGCATTCACAGTAATAAAATAAAACTGTCAATAAAAAGTGCACGTTATTGAAAAGAGTTCCGAAATTTCTTACGATACCCACAATGCAAGTAGGCATTTTGAAATTGTATGTGGAGCAGACTACACGCACATAATACATTTTGCAAATTTTATTAGCACGAGCAGGACATCCAAAATCAAGCAACAAAATATCACAGATTTTTAGTATCTAGTTTTAATAGTATCTGAATCTTGAACGTAGCAGGACCAACATCAGAAAGAATGGCAAGAACCAACATTTCAGACGTTGCCTTTGTGGGCATAATAATCACAATTGTGGTGGAGCTGGTACGCGCTTTATTACTGTTTCTAAACCAAAAAAAATCTTTTTTAAGTGAAATCTAAATATTATTCTCGTTTCTAAAGCTGCTTGGAGTCCTAGCGGCCACGTGGACGGCAGTCAAGATCGATGGCGTTGAGACGAAATTGGTTTTATTTGTTGAGTTGCTCTTTGCATCTCTTATTTTTTGTTTTACTGTTACACAAATAAAATATCGCATGAGAGAAAAGTTGGTAGGTGAAACTGGTCTTAATTTACGTTAACCAAAAATATATGGAAATAATAAGTCGTTAATTTTTAAAAATTTCAGTGTCCCAAAAGTTGTGTATGGATTTGTGGGTTGTGCACATGTGGAACGATTGCGGTTTTAACAACTATATACGGTTGCAACCTCGATGAACCTGAAGCCGAGGATACAAAAAGAAGTGTGAAAGGGTTACTATTTATTGTAGTTGCCGTGTGGGTTATGTTTGGTGCCAAATTTGTTTTTCTGTTGTACGTTGAGTTGACGTCGGATGAAGTGGCAGCGGTGACATCTCAGAGTTCGAATGTGGGCGAAGTAGATCCTTCAAATCAGTATGAATATCTAGAACCTCTGTAAAAACAACAACCAAGCAGAGGAACGTTTCAACTATTCAGAAATATTCAAAAATAATCAAATTCCTACAAAAAAGCAAGCTCTTCTTGTTGTATGCGTTTTTTACAATTTCTCTTACGAATTAAATTAACTCGCAGCACAATATAAAACATTCAGTTTTTTAACATTGAGATCAACCCATATCAAAAGTGATTAGGAGTATCAGTAAATCTCTTATCAATTGAATAGGGATTAGTACTATTAGCAGCCAGCACGTACCTCCCACCTAAAAATGCTGCATTAACTTCAGTTTCTCAATGGATTTGGAATAGTTTACAGTGATCTCATTCCATTCAGTAACCACGTGCCAGACAACCTTCTCTCAAATCCACAGCGAATTTGAAATTCACATTCCAGATAGACGGCAATGTCTTGTTTAACAGGGGTTTATGTTTTCATAGCGTTGGTGGAACTGGTGAGTTTCCATTTTCAACAAAATTACAATGGCTGAGAGTCTTGTTAATTTTTGTTACAATTTAATATAACCAAGGTTTTATTTGGAGGTTAGCGGACTCGTGGCTTCAGTTTGGACAGCTTTCTACAATGACAAGGTACAACTCAACTGGTTCATATTTTCATGAGCATTTTTATTTCAGTAAATCTTACATTAGTTAACTTTTACAGGAAGTTGATGAATGGGCTTATGGAATATTCGCATTTTATCTTGCGTTTGCCCATTTTCTTCTGTATGCCTCGGGAAGACAAACATTTTGTAGAGGACATTTCAATTCCGATCACTCAACTGCATTGGTGTGTCGATCAATACTGTAATTTATGGTAATAATATGTAATAGTATCACTATAGCCATAACTCTTATTTTAAAAGAACGTGATATGTTGGATGAGCTCAGTGATCACTATTTTCCTCTTTACCGGACTTTACTACTACAACAAAAAAGTACTCGGCCACAAAACTCAGAACAAACTGATGATCTACCCGTTTATCGCATATATAGTTGCAATTGCTCTGTTTTTTGTTGTAAATGTTGCCGTGTCCATGGAAAAAGATATAAGGACTCAAAAAACATATCGGTCTCTTGTTAACCCTGCGCCAGGCTCAATCGACGCTTCCTTAGCTCGCATGGTGGAACATGTGAGAAGGAATCCACCTTAGAAATCAATAGTTTACCTAAAAACGAAGTTTATTTTTAATTTAAATGGGATAATTTCTGTTGTAATTCAGTTTTTTAAAGTTTCTATAATCAATTCATATAGGTTATGATGCACTGTATTTATTAACATAAATGATCCTATGCCAAATAAATGAATTGATTCTAAAGCTTGTGAAACAGTTGAACACATGCAAATCCAGATGATATAATATCGATTATGAATGCGGTGTTGTTTGGTAGACGCGTCTACCTCTGCAGCCAAGTCATTGACAGTTGCGCAACGTACCCATTGCCATCATCATCATCATCATCGTCACATGTTTTGGTTCTTTCATCTCAAGGTTATTTTCTGTCTGTGTACATAAAAGTGTCGTAATGTCTGCATCTGGCATCGGTATGTCATTTTGTTCCATAACAAGACAAAACATCTAGTTTATCCACCTTCCTAAATAAAAACAAAACTTTGATTTTTAAGGTTTATTTAGTTAGCTTATAACGTTGATTTTAATATGCCTTATTCAACCATTTCTGACTCAAGGTTTGGCTTCATTGTTGCCATAATTTTTGTAGAGCTGGTAAGAAACTGTTTTTTGTGTATAAAACATGATTTTATTCAAATTCATTTTCTAAGTAATATTTTAATCATAAATTGAAGGGAATTGGACTCATTTTAACGACGTGGACAGCTTTTGCAAACGATGGGATATGGTACAAAGTGATTTTAGTTGTTGAAATCCTCTTCGCAACTTTAATACTCTTTGTTACAATTCGGCAAATAAAATTCCGTATACATCACAAGTTGGTAGGTTTCAGTTTAAATAATTCTTAACTGTAATCTGACGATGGAGGAGTGTATATAGCTAAATGTTTTTTATTTCATTTTAGAACTTAAAAAGTTGCGTCTGGATTTGCGGGTTGTGTAGCTGTGGAACGATAACTATTCTTGCTATTGCTTACATTTGCAATCAAACTGCGTCTGAGATCCGAGATCAAAGTATAGCCGTGGGATTTCTCGGCGTGGGCATAATAATAATGTTAATATTTTCTTGTAAAATGGGATTAATGTTATACATGGAAAACACAGCGGATCTAGTTGTTACTGCAGCAGCCCAATATTCAAAAGCAAATGAAGAGGATCCCTCAAAACAGTACGAATATATGGAAAGTCCATAACATCTTAAGAACGCCGAAGACTGAAGTAATAAAGACTGATATTGGCCAAAGATAATTATTATGAAAAATGTAACAGCTCTTTTCTGATCCGTTGAACTCTACCAATAGCATCGACCCTTGGCTAATAGTTTTACTATATCATTCATAATTTTGGAATTTTGTACAATTAATAAACTCTTAATACATATGTATCATTAATGTAGTAGGTTGCAAGCTTGTAATTGCACAATGTACCATAACTGATTAGCAGAATTATATAGATTTGTTCTATAACAGTTCCTAGTATCCCAAATTAAATTGAATTGTGTATTATCTCATCTTGGCAAAGCTACCCAGATTCTGTAGATAGGAAGAAAATAGGGATTTTCCGTTTACCTACATTGAGTCCTACTTAAAAATTTCCTGTAATTGCTGATTGCAATTCATTCAAAGTTTCGTTCAAATATACAAAACATAATTTATTTAATGGTTGTTCCAATTCCAACTCGTCCAGACGCCTTCACATTTATGGATCTATCATCATCACCTCAACGGCTGAGGCTCAGCCTACAACATGTTGGTGGAAAATTGTAGCTTATTTCTACGGCTCACAAAATTAGCTTCATTTGGAGGTGGTGTTGGAGTTAATGGGGATTTCACATTGGGAAAAATGACTTCACTTCCCAACTCTAAATTACGGAAGGCGACTAGGAACCGCTATGTTTTGCATTTTATAGCTGTAATCATTGCAACACAAGTAATTTATGGGATCTGGGTTTGGAAAGAGGAATTACGATTTTACTCGCAAAATTCTTATTGGCTTCATTACACTACTTCTCGCGGAATATGATGGCAGTTCTCTGCACCCTGTTTTAATGGATATTTTCAGTTTCATTCAGAATACGGGAAAGGTAAATTTTTATACAAACAAAAAAAAAATTAGCCATTATAATGAAGACATTTCATTTTTCTACCAAAAATTCCTACAAGAAGTCGATGATTTCCAAGTTAAATCTACTTTTTGTCCATATACTCTACATTCTTGGATATTCATACCAATTACCTATGTACACAAGTTTCATTGGTATTCTCCTTGCATCGCCTCTCTTTCTGGATATTGGATTCTTCCTGAATGTTTTGCAAGCACCCGATTTCATCTCAATAATGGATTGCGGAATTTTTTTCTAAAGATTTGTAATCTTCTCATAAATCAATGGGTTTGGGCATTCGCCATGAGCATCACTGGTTTTTTAATCACCGTGGTTCAAATTCTCTGCACGCTTACATGAATCCCTACAAACGTTCCTTCACCATTCTCACCAAAAATGCGTAATATACAGAACTATCCAGGTTCTGGCTCTGTTGACAAACTCAATATTGAGCAGAACTCTGAATGGAGTGGTTTTTGCCTCAATATCCTGTCTTGCAATTGGAATAGTTGCTAGAGGCCGACTGGAATTGGCATATGAAAACGTTATTCCACTAGGAATCTGCTTTTTTTTTCCACAGACGCGATCTTTGCATTGGTTGTCCTTATGGGTGGAATGGTAAGCGTTTATAGAGCGTCAAACCAAGCATTTCAGATATTGAAATGGAATCTAGCTAGATCTGTGATAAATTCAAAGCAGAGAAAGTATGTAAGATGGTTTTATAGGTCGTGTAGACTCATCCGAATCAACTTGGAATATAACAACTTCCTGGATGCTCTCATGCCACTGAAATGTACTGATTTAGCAGTCAACTTGGCAGTGCAATTTCTTCTCATAAGTGAATAATCTAATTTATTCTTTTATTGATTAGAATGTAATAATTATGTAGTGGAGAATGCTCACAAAATAAAATGTGTTTAGTCAACTTGTTCTCGAGAGAATGATGATATTGATTGTATAATCACCGTTGTTTGTATGCAAACCGCAAACTCTCCATTGTATACACATGGTAAAGAAAAAAGCCATGAGATATCTATGTAGTTTTGATATGTTTGTGTAATATACTATGTCATTAGTGTCATTACAAAGCCGTGCTTAGCAAACATATGTACATTTCTTTTATTGATTCTGACCTGTTGTACAAATCAAACACATATAAATAGATCCGCGACTGCCCATCCCATAAAAAGCGTAAAAATGGGCAAGCATGAATCGACAAGCATTTCTGTTAGTTGTCAGTAATGTCCTTGATGGGACAAATATTCTTCCCTGATTGTGAATATTTTAAACTAGAGTTTTATTAGGTTATATTATAGTTGACATGAAGACCTTAACGTGAGTAATGAAACCGAGTACAGAATGACCTGTTGCCCAACATCCAATGGAGCCTGCGCCCTTGTTATTATTACCATTTGGATAGAGCTGGTAAGTTGATACACCAGTTTTATATAAGAAAAAACAGATTAGGCTATTAGTTAAAAATTTTAAAACTATTTTTCTCTAATATCAGTGTTGCGGACTAGTGGCCACAACTTGGACGGCGTTTTTCAATGGAAAGGTGAAAGCATCATATTAAATTGTAAAAATGCTTAATATTTGTTTAAAACTCTAACCTGTTTAATTTCAGGGAGTTGATGAATGGGCATTCGTAATCTTCTTTGTTCACCTATTATTCTCGGTGGGCGTTTGCGGTTACACTGGGCATGAAATTTATTATCGACTAAAGAAACCAGCTCCAGTATTATTATTATTACTTAAAAATCTTTTTTTCTAGATTTTTTTAAAAAGAGCAAGTAGTTATAAAACATTTGAATTTCAGATAACTTCGGTGGTTGTCAATTGGGTATTCGTCGTTTGCACTTTCGTGACTACAGGATTATTCGCAATTTTATGTTCATACAATCATAATCTGGTGGGCGAGTCTTTATTGGGAAGCAATGCTATTGAAGATGCCCTGGTGGTTTATGTCGGTGCAGTGGTTCTTCTCATCTTGTTTTACATTTCTGCCCTGCACTCCTATCCCGAGGCGGAGTTTCATATTATAATTCTCTCGATTTGGCTTCAGTTGGGGAGTTTGCTTGTTGTTACAACTTGGACGGCATTTTTCAATGATAAGATATTATTTTTAAATCTTAATATGAATGTTATATTTTTTTTTTAAATAATGTTTTTTTTCAGGCGGTGAATATAAGAGTCTATATCCTTTTTACGGTGAATGCAGTCATTTGTTTTGGTTTCTTTTGTTACACTGGAAAAGAAATATGGTTACGTTGCAGGCGAAACGTGGTTAGCTAATGATTTTTATAAACCTAGTTTATTTTCGTTGCTTATAGAGGAAACACATGAATTTATTTTTTAGACCAATTTGGTTGCTGTGAAGCGCGTTTGTGGATTATGTGTACTGATTACATTGGTCTTATTTGGAAGTGTCTTCTATTACAACACCGTTGTTCTTAACCAACACATTTTGGAACTACACAAGATATTCTGGGTTCCCCCAGCGGCATATATTTTTGCACTCTTACTATTCTGTCTGCTTTTACGAAGACGGAATGAATCACCAACCCGAACCAAAGATCTGTCCAGTGGTATTGAGGACCAAGAAATGCAGGCAATTGTGAGAGTAGAAGAAACAGAGAAAACCGAAACGGACTTGGATGAAATGGATAAATAGGAAGTTCAATAATGAGTCACATATATTAGATACTTTGACACCTTTAATGGTTGAAGATAATGTTGTTTGAAGTGTTTTAATGTAGATAAATAAAAGTATCTATAAAGCCACTTGCCATTTATAGCTTGCATTCTGATACACAAATCATATCATGAGCATCTGTATATACAAAGACGAGCTACAGCCGGAGAAAGCCGAGTCTATGCTCGTATTTTGCATTATGTTTGGAAATACATTTACTACAACGCACTTGAGAAGACGAAAACCAGCCGAAAAAGTGTGTGGCTTTCATCCTATTGTTTTTAAGTAAAAGTAAATATTTTGATGTCAAGATGGGTTGGTTACCAACACGCATCACGCAACCAGTTTCCACAGGACTGTTTGTATGCATAGTAGCTGTGATATGGTTGGAACTGGTAAAATAAATAGAAAAATCAATAAATTCCGATTATTTTCATTTTTATAAAAATTATTTTTATTGTTGTCACATTTTAGATTATTGGACTGTTAGCTACGAGTTATACGGCGTTCTTTAAAACTACCCAAGTAAGTTGCATAAATTTAAGGATTTTTACTAGTAAAATTACTTTCCATTACAACTTATTTCAACAATATTTACAGGTTGTTGATGTCCTACCGTTTCTTATATTTGCCGTGGATGTTTCCTTTGTGACGGTAACACTTTTCTTTACATGCAGATCAGCATGGTCACGACTGCATGGAGATGAGGTGACTGTCTTGAATTTCTCAGTTGAGGTTTGTAGAGCTGTGTGATTTTGAGCCTGAGGTTTTTGTTAATTTTTCAGAATAATTCTACAATCAACTGGCTTACTTTGGGATTGGCAACAATAGAAACAGTAGTCATCATCACTGTCCTCCATCGCTTCAACAACATTTCAGCTGGGAGCAAGCACTCAGATGTTGAAGTAGCTTGGCTTGCAGTTGGTCTTTTTGTGATGACCTTTTTTGTTATTAAAATGGGGCTACTCATGTATTTCATGCAAAGAAAAGAAGATACACCTTTAAAAGCGACCGAACTTGAAAATGATGAAACTGAACCATAAAATTCTATGTACAGTTGATGAACAAATCAAATTTTTTCCAGCTAATAAAAATTAATTGTAATTAACAGACAAAGTTTTGTTATTTATAAACAAAGTGCTCCTACGCAGGAGTACATAAAGATATCATGCTCATGAAATTCAAGGCAATTTGTAGATTATAACCATATTACGTTGATTATCGATCATAATACGTATCTCACGTGAAATGGCATATTTGCAAAAATGACGCAGGTGACGCATGACGAGGACCGGTAAAAACTGGAGTTATACACGCAAGGAAGGAAGGAAAAGCATGATATCCTACGCAGCATCTGACACATATCTAGCAAACATTTGGCAGTTTCCGATGACTCATTCTTTTTCAGAAGCAGCTTCCTTTCCCAGTCTCAGAGAAAGTCGCAGAGAGAAAGGTAGTGAAGTAAAAATAGCAGGACAAGCCATGCATTGAAAGGGCGAACAAATTTCCATTTTTATAAGATTTTTGTACGTTTTCTTTCTGAAAACGCAATAATTGAGATACTTCACGTTTCTTATTACGCCAGGCTAAGCTGGCAAATAAAATAATTAGAATGGGTTGTTGTCCTCGAGAACCGGAAATGTTTGAAGTTGTGGTAATCGTAATGGTGATGCAACTGGTGAGTGCTCAGTGTCCATTATTTCTTCCTGCTGCAAAATGTAAAATGATGTAAAACATCATTTTCATATTACAGTTTAGTGGTCTCATTGCAACAACCTGGACGGCTTTCTACAAAGACGGGGTAACTTAAACTATGCAAGAAAGCTTCACTCTTGTACCATATTAACTCTTATTATGTACCTTTAGGTACAAAGTACATATTAAGAAGCTTTGTATCGCTCGTCTGTCGTCTGGTCTGTCAACACGATAACTTCGAACCGTTTGACTTTTGCAATTTGATGTTGACCAATCGACAGATAAGGCCAAGGCGGGAGATGAGTTCGAAGATGGGTTATCTGGGGTCATGGGACAAGGTCCAAATGATAAGCGCCAACAAATTGATAAGGCCACATATAGCTTATCGATACATCATTCTAAAGGTATTGCCTACTGATAATGAATATGCATCGCAAATTCAAATCAGAACTTTCTAACAGGGTTCAAAGTTCACCGATTAATGTTCCCAAATGATCAATATGGCTTTTATTTACCATTCGAAAGTCGATGCATGATATGCATGAAAATTTAAATCAAAACTTTTGAAAAGGTCAAAGGTCATGATAAGTTATTTTAAATGGCCAACATAGTTATGATACACCATCTTGAAAAAGCTAATGCAGTGCTGATTATAAATACTCACTGCAATTGGAAATCGGAACTTCGAACCGAGAGGTCAAAGTGTCATGCAACTTTCAAATGACGACTTGGCTGCGTATATCATTCGAAAGCTAGTCCATTGAGGATTTTACTTATGACACGTTTTTAAGCCGCAAATTGCATCTGCTAAAGAGACTGGCCGCAATGGGCGTCACGGATTGTATCTCAATCCACGTAAGCTGCCCTGGCAATCCATTTCAATGAGCGCGAAGTATGAACTGTGCTTTTTCTTTGTTTTCTGTTTACCTTTGCTTTTGACTCTTTGTTTTTGTTGTGGGTCATGGTGGTGACCCCTCACAAACCACCTTTGACCTTCCCAACCAACCATATCCCCGCTACCCTACCTCACTTTTTAACAGGAAAACACACAATGAAGCTGTACACCGCCGATAAGGCTCAATGCAGTCAGCCTCACGCGCTTATCTGAATGGTGGCACCCTAATCCCCCAACCTCCAAAAATCACATATTTCTGCCAAATCGATTAAAATTTGGTATATACACTCAGTATGAGTTGCATACAACCGATAACACCGCTTATCTGAATGGCGGCACCCTAAAACCCCCAATAACATAAAATATTGAAATGAAAAAAACCGAATGTCCTTTTCAACTGCTGTTTAATGAAATCGCAAGCTATCAGCAAAATTCAACTCATACTGACTGTGTATACCAAGTTTTACCGATTTGGTATAAAAAACGTGACTTTTGTTTGTGGAGGTTGGGGGTTTGGGGTTCCGCCATTCAGATAAGCGGTGTTATCAGTTGTATGCAACTCATATTGAGTGTATATACCAAGTTTTAATCGATTTTTTAGTAATGGATTTTTAACCGCCATTCAGATAAGCAAGTGTTATCAGCTGTATGCAAGTATCGATTTGGTAAGAATATGGGATTTTTGTTTATTGGAGGTTGGGGTTTTAGGGTGCCACCATTCAGATAAGCGCGTGTGGTCTGACTGCATTGAGCCTTATCGGTGGTGTACAGCTTCATTGGAGTGTTTTCATGTTAAAAAGTGAGGTAGGGTAGCGGGATATGGTTGGTTGGGAAGGTCAAAGGTGGTTTGTGAGGGGTCACCACCATGACCCACAACAAAAAGAAAGAGTCAAAAGCCAAAGGTAAACAGAAAACAAAGAAAAAGCACAGTTCATACTTCGCGCTCATTGAAATGGATTGCCAGGGCAGCTTACGTGATTGGATACAATCCGTGACGCCCATTGCGGCCAGTCTGTGCTAAAGGTACATCGCTACATCCGATGTCGGCTTATTTTTCTTTAAGATTCTTGATGCATTTCCCTACGTAATTTTTGGAGTTTACGTGGCATTTGCAACAGTCATATTTTGCTGCTTAGCCGTGGATATATATTATTCAAAGCAGCAAACACATCAGGTACATAAACACTTCTGCAGGAATCATATTTTTTTTAAATAGTATTTTTTTAAATAATTTTTATAAAACCTAGAAATTCTCGTTGACTGACCGCTGCCTATTCGAAATATGCAGCCTGGTGACAGTTGCATTTTTATTGGTTGTAATTTTTTACAATACCAAAAAACTCGGTCACCCTTTATGGACTGATTTTGGTCTCGTGACAGCATTGTATGTATATGGGTTTGCTCTATTTTTCTTAATGTATAATTTCATCGCTTCAACTCTTTGTACATCTAGGTATAGATCTGTAGTGTTTGATACGGCTAGGTTTTCTTCAGCTAGTGCACTACATTAATGCATGGGAAGTGGATTTAATTGTACTTTATATTTTTGAATAAATACTAATATTTATATAATATTAATATTGAATCAATATTAACATTTGTATAACATTGAATATTAACATGATATTAAATATTGAATTAAGAATTAATTAACTTGAGAAATAAACTAAACAATTTCTATAAACGGTATGTAATTCAAAGGTGACTCAACTTCTAATTATTGATTCATGATGTTTCCCTCTTGTTGTTCTAGATGGTTAATAACAGATTTCAATTGGTTACAAAACTTAATCCTATCCCGTAATTAAAATAAGTGGGCTCATGACAAAACGAAAGGTGTTTGTTTGTTGTAATGCTGAAATTTTGTTTGTGTGTTCATGGCTTCATGGCTGTCTATTATAAAAAAAAACTATTCTGTATATTCCAAAATTAAAGCTCAAACAATCAGTTTGGAGGGAATGAAGCTAGAAAGCACAAGCATCATAGCTAAACAAAAACTGAGATAGGAAAAGATAATTATATTTACAAACGGTAAAAATGTTTTAAGCAGTGCCTAATTCCTGTTAATATTGCTCAGTTGTAACCTTTCTTTTACGAGAAATGAATTTATTATATTTTATTTATAAGCCAACTTGTACTTGTAAGCAAACACAATAACCGAGGAAAGGCAGTAAATTTAGAACGTTTGAAGCTTTCACGAAGCAAAACATTAACTAACGTATCATTACCAATTGCTGGAATGAAGATAATTACTGCCACTTGTTTTCCTTGAAGTGTTGCGATAAACTAATATTACTTCAGCAAAATTGTAGACTTATGAATTATTTATAAGGCACGAAAGTCAACAGTTTTGACGCTTTTCTTTGCCAACTCTTCATTGTGATATAGGCATCACAATTTGTAACTTTTTGAAACACAATTTACATATTAAATAGACTGGTTTTCCCAGTAAATGCCCTACTTAATATTTCTTATACTCAAAATAATATTCATTCTTCGGAAATCATAAAAAATATATTAAACCTTACTCCCAAGAATCAGTGATTCTCCAAAACTCCAGCTCAAATAAGTGAATACCAACATTGAACAATGTTAATTGAGAATCAGCGACTTTTTGTCAGTCTCATTAAATTGGGAAGGTTTATCAATACTCTAAAATTTACGTGGAATCCAAGATCTCAGAGGTTGACAACTTTGGATAACAAATCTTGTTTTCATGCCAATCTAAATTGTCGCATTCAAACATTTTTAACTGCGATGGTGGTTATTCAAACCATATCGAATCTGAGAACAATAACTACCAGCTACTCCATTGCAACACAGCTTGTTCTTGGAATCAGTGTTTCAGGCCTTGTTTCTGTGAACTGTATGCTTAACATTTGCAACCAACATGCAACGGATATAGTGCTATTCGTAAATGGGATTTTTCAATTTGATTCACTTTATCTACCTATCAAAGGTTACCAAGTACCAATTCAATATATGTATTTATGTATGATATTTTATTATCAGAAATCTTTTTAAAAAATAGGAAAGCGACAAAAGGTTAACCTGCTCGAGTCAATCAACTGCACAATTGCTTATCTATCTGCAGCTTCGACTCTGGTTGTACCATTCCTTCTAATAGACAGTCTTCATTGGTGGAAACCCTGTAAACCGTCGTTGCTTGGATTTTGGTTGCTCCCAGAATGTCAAATAGAAAAGATAGGAGAAATGTCACAAGATTGGACTTATAATACGATGATGAAATCCCTTTTATTATTACTCAATCATGTACTTTATCAGATTAATATTATCACTGGTAATGTTATGGTAACAGGTATAATTATTTTGTGCACACTGACTTTGCCAAAGTATCTCGATACATTTTTGAAACGTGCAAATTCAAGAAATATTAACATATACAATAATGCTTTCACATATCGCTTTATAGCTGTTTTGGCCCTTCTATTGAATGGAATTATCCAAAATACTGTGGTTGCGCTTGTGTTGATATCAATGACGCTATGTTCCCTTGGTCTTTTGGGATTTCTAAGGCTGCCTTGGACAGTTAAATATTTTGAATCACTTTTTGGTTGTTGGTTTGCTATATGTTGATGCCATGGGAATGATCCTGTTTATACTTGGTGGAATGGTGGCTGTGCACTCCAAGTCAAAATGGGTGAACCACGAATACAAAACGAAGGTTTTGCTAATGTCACATCCAAAAAGATTGGAAAAGAAATGGTTGTCACGATTTTGTAAATCTTGCCCTGTGATCAAAATCAAGCTGGGAGATGATAATTTTTTGGATGCTCTCACACCACTCAATTGCTTAAATACTGTGATTAGCTCGACCGTACAGTTGCTTACTAATTGGGTTAATTAGATAATTATTTGACTTGGATTGTATCTTATGCTGTAACTAAGCATTTAGCAAACGAATTTCTATTTTATCAGATGTGTTTATTTTAGTAATCGCTTAATATCTGTAATAAATTAACTAAATTAAATCAAAAAGTAGAAAAAAAGAGTTTGTAGATTATGTGGGTTTCTGGTGGTTCTTGTATTATTCGTTAGGAATTACGTTTTTAATACATCCATAAAACATCTTAATTTTAAACATACTGTATCATTACTCAAAGCAGCAGAATCTCAGAATACTCCATGCTGAACAGTTGTGATTGTAAGTGCCGACACGTCGAATTTAATTTAGTGCACAGAAAGCGTTCTGGTTTTCTCTTTTCATGGTTTTCAGCAACAGAGAGCACGCTTTAATGTATTCTTGGTTGAGAATCATTAATTACGATTTTCTCTACATATAAACCCAGTCGGGCTGTAGCGTGTGTTCACAGATGTCCGATATTGCTTTGTTTGTGCACCCAACTCAAACGAATGAATATAGGAACTTAAAGCTAACTCAAGCTTGTATTCCTTCTCGTCGGAACTTAAGAATATGAAAATTCCAAGCAACGCGCCTACGCTAACTTAAAGATATTAACCACGCGGGGCAATTTTAATAGTTCTGCTCTAAGTAAGCTATTATGAACAGTCTCGTGGGATTTCACGTTCATACTGTGGACATTGCATGCATGGCACGTCAACTTACTTCGTTTTTGTTTTAACATGAAATGAATGTTATACTCTGTATCGTCTGTGACATTTTAATGCCGAGGCAAACATGTAATTTATAAACCTACTTCTGCGTTTATTGATCTCGGAAGATGGATTGATTCATGAAGCCTCCATATATTACGTATTCCCCAAGCTGGAGAAAGCAGTAGTCACTTGTAGCGTCAACATAAAGAACTATCGATGATAATGTTTTAATAAAAATCCAATTCCGGCCTTCCTTCAATAAACTTTGAACAGACAAAAGAAATTTAACACCTTATATGACTGCAGAGCTGTTAACAGGTACTCGGATGAAAAATGTGAAAACATGCGGCTACTGAGTCTTACCATTATCAAGCCTAATAGTATGTGTTAGTGTCTATATTTCTGGGCGTTTTGTATATGCAAAACAAAATTTCATGCAGGTGCATGAAAATGGCCCAAAGAATACAACCAATTCGAACGAACGATAGAACGCCAGTCTTCATTGTAGTAGTTTGCAGCCACATTATTATCCAGAAATTACAGCTATGATGCTGCCGGCATGTCGGTAAACATGAAACACAATGAATTTTAAGTCCCCCTGGTAAAAAATCGACGGCAAAAAGCATTACTTAAACACTGCGTAGGGCAGACCATAATTTTTTTTAGTATACCCGAGCCGCTCAAAGTAAGTGTGGTAAAAATGGAATTGAGCAAACAATGAGTCACTACAGATAGGTATAGATTAATCAAGAAGATGAGACTTTAGAGAAGTGAAGGACAAATCGAACACTCATCCAGTTTCATATATACACGCACACATATACATTTGATAACATAGCTGAGACGATAGGAAGACACCGCAATAACCATACAGAGAAGCCGCCCATGTTCACATTAGTTTGCCAGCCAAACATTGGCTATCAAGACTATCATGAACGCAGAAAGTCGCATGATGAGTCTGACTCTTCTTTTCAAAACATAACAGTTGTCCGGAAAAAGTCTGCACCTTTGAATTGGAACCAAGCCAAAAAACTCGGTGAATATTACGATCATCGTGGAAGTGCATGGAAAACCCTTTTTGCATCGAGCAGCATGATATGATGTAAATGGTTGTACTCCCATATTTGCTACCACTTTAGTAAGACGTTGCAATGATTTATGCTGTAGATAATTTGTTAGAAAGTGGTATGCTTCGCTAAAGTTACTTAATATGTATCGGAAACTTGTGAAAGTAATATACATCTTTCCGTCAACGTAGTAAACTCAGTGAAAAATATCTTCTTGTATTGCGCTTGGAGAAAACTTAGTTTTTAGAAAGTTTTAAGATGTGTTTCTGCTGCTGTTGCTGTCCATCACCTAAACAAACGGGGGGCTTTCTAATACTTTCAGTTTGGATACAACTGGTAAGAAAGTTGTCAGTTAAAAAATTACTTTAAATCTGGTCATTTAAACTAGAAATCTTTTCTCTTTCTTTTTGTAAGCTGTGCGGCCTTGCAGTTGTGACAAAGATAGCATTTTTTACTGAAAAGGTAATATAAATTCGCAAAATAATAAAATTGGCAGCAATATGTTTCAAAACAAACCTGTAAAAAAATTTCCAGGGAGTGGATAACCGGAGCTACGTATTTTTCTCCATCTATTTATGTTTCGGAGCCGCAATCTGGTTCTACACCATAATATGGGGAATCTATACCATCTCGAAGCACAATCCTGTGGAGATACACATCCTGACATGGTTTTCCATAATATGTACCGCAGTATCAATTGGAATTTTAACACTCATCAAACACAATATAAAAGTGGTCAAGCCTTATCATGCTGGACCACGGTTTGGTGAATGCCTGCTGGAAGCGCGGAATGCGTTTTGTAAGTCCCACTTTTTTCATAATCTTTGGATTGATATTGTTTGTCATATTATTTGTCACATTATTTATACTCCTCTCATACCTACTGTCAGAGTCTTTATTCCTGTCGGGCTACAAACTTATTCCAATACTTTTAATATTTTACGTGAGAAAACCATTTTTATTGGCAAGTAACTCCAACTTGTAATCTTTTCAGTAAAACTTTAACTTGCGTTCTAGGTTGCAGGGGTTTTCTTGTGTGCTGTATGGTCATTATTCTATTTGGGAATCGGCATGTGCCCCGAATCGCTACTTGGTTTGTTTTTCGGTGTCCAAGTCACCGCAATGTTGGGGTTATGCATCTTTATTTGCATAAAAATACGAAGGGATATGTCCACAACTGCAAGTTCTTATAATAAGTACTAAATTTCTTTCAATATTTAAAAAAAGTAATAATACAAATATGTATTTTTTATTGTTCTTCAATTTTAGATCGATTTGGGACAAGTGATTCAAGCCTTCGTGTGGTATGCTTTTACTATGCATAGTGTATTTTATGTAGTTGGTGTTTTCAACTATATTATTGAGGAGAAAGCAGATGATCGTTCTGAAATTATGCCAATCTCCTATATTATATTTTCTACACTTTTTGCGTACCTGATTGTATTATTGGATTTGCGGGGAGGGAATGGTGGTGAAGTTAATTTAACATCATCAATTACTGCTTGTGAGAATGGAACAGAGTCAGCCACTGCAGTTACTATGTTAGAAGACTGTTCGAAAGTGGGAACATCGCAGTATTGGAATATTATGGACGAGAATGTAAAGCGTGACACTTTATCCAACCCATGCATGACTCAAACTTCGTGTTTATAATATTTTATTTTGAATTATATTAAATATAAATGTAAATGATTGTATAAACCGCCGTCCTGAAGCATTATAAGATTATCAGAGTATAATTGTCAATTTAGCAAGCTTTCAAAGAGAGAGAAATCTGTTTTGTTTTAATTGCAGAGAGCTGATAGTTGGATAATTCGTAGATGGGAGCTTTCCTCCAAAATTGTTATTTATTTTAATGGAAACAAATTCCAGTCTCCAAAAAGTGTATACACAGAGTTTTGCCAAATTTTTTATGTAAGCACACAATTATACTGCATAAACCTTTTGTAATCCTAGATATAGCGTCAAAGTGCTTATACGGTTAGGTGTGCTTTCACCAGTGTCAATAACGTGGATATAAAAGTGTACATGAAAAGTGCTAACTATAATTAAAGCGTGATTATGTCAAATTTGAAAAAAAAACAGTAAATGTGAATTCAAAATTTTATTTGTGCTGATTAAACATAAGATTTTTCTAAGCATTGGAATAACCCTTGAGCCGTGTTCTTACTGTGAAGACAACAATTCTACCGATTCTGTAAATGTTGTCCCAAGATTACTCAATATGCATCATAACAGAGTAGAACTTGCGGCCGATGCGATAACAGTCTACAAGATACTAATCTGAAGCTGAAATTTTAGATGAAAAACGTGTAAACAACATTTTTTTACGAAACTTGAGATTAAATAAACTAAGGAACTCTTGGGATCACATGGATGTCATTAATAATGGGCGTCACCTTAACTTCCCATCAGCATTCAATTAACAAAATTAGACATAATTTGGTACTGCACATAAAAACGTTTCAAAGGTTGATACATATATCAGCCATCCACTGAGACTTTATCAATTAATTTCCACAAAACCGTCAAAAAGAGCTAGACACGAATCTAAAAAGCACATTACATGTTTATACTTATAAACTTTACCACAATTTTAACAAAACATGTTAGCAAATGAATTTAGAGACTCTTGGGATGACATTCATGCAATTCATAATAGGCGTAAACTTTTTTGGCTTCAGAACTCGAAATCATGTCAGCAATGTATAAAAATATCATGAAAGGTTCACGACGTCTGCATTCTTTTCGCAGAAAGGTTCCATTGGGACCACTTTTCTGCCGATCATTAAAAACAAAATTAAAGGAATTAGCGGGTTTTGATGATAAGGATAATGACAAATGAGCAAGGGTATATAACTAGCCTGACATATATATGCATCCAGACCATACATACATTGCAAACGTGATATGAAAAAAAGATACGTAACTCATTTATGTATACTTATAAATTTAGGGAGATTAATGTGATACATACATAAAATACATCAGTCAAAAAGACTTCGCATCCCACATTGCTATTAACACACTTGGAGTCCAGTGAAAGCTGCGAGTCTTGTCTACTTTTCAAAAGCCTGCTATTCTGCAAAAGGCTAGAGAAAGCACTTCAGTTAACATAGGGGCTTGAGCAAAAAATGTCAACTTTATTTTGCGTGGAAAATAATAGATGTGACAGCACATGAGTGCAAACCTGTTGGACGGAATATACCCGTTTGCGTAAAAACAGAAATAACCAAAAACAATCAACTAAAAAATTTGTGGGGTGATGTGAAACAGAAATGCTTCAAGTGAAAAATGTGTCACTATTGCTGTACATCCCCCAAACAAGTGGGTGTCTTTCTAATAGTTTCAGTTTGGACACAGCTGGTAAGAAAGACGAAATTAAAAATTTCATAGAAGCCTAAAAAATTGACGTGGAATTATATTTTTTGCATGGAAGCTGAGCTGCCTTGCGATTGTTACAAAGACAGCATTTTTTACGGAGAAAGTAAGTAGTGTAAAATTTATTATGAACAAAATTGTTGACAAAATATCAAAATTTTAGTTTCAAAATAAATATTTTTTACTTATTCAGGGAGTGAATGAGTGGAGCTACGTGACGTTTTTAGCTTATTTATTTTTGGGTGTCGTAATCAGCTCCTATACAATATTATGGGGGATCCAAACAATTTTGAAACATGGTCCTGCCAAGATAACCACCATAAAAAGGGTTTCAGTACTATGTACAGCAGGATCACTTCTGATTTTCACAATTGTTTACAATTACAACAAAAGAGTACTTCTGGATACCGAAACAGATGTTGTATTTGAGATCGCCAGTTTCTTCCTGTACTTCGGAATAACATTGTTTCTTGTAGTATTGGGTATTGATCACCCATATCAACCCGTAAATGAATCTGTTAATGTATCGGGCCACAAACTAATTGGACTTCTTTGGATACTTTTTGTAAGCCTTTTAATATTTTTTACCGGCAAATAGATCCTTTTAACATCATCAGTAAAACGTTTACCTGTCCCTTCTAGGTTGCTGGAGTTTGCTTGGGAGTTGCATGGTCCTATCTATATTTCGGAAGTATTTGGTACAATGGATTGTTGGTGGGTTCGGCAGTGCAAGTCACAGCATTGGTCGGAATGTGCATTTTCATTTGCAAAACAATGCAAAAAAATGCGTCCATTATTGTAAGTTCCCAATGTTAACAATCGTATGTAGTTTTAAAGTATATTTTAGTATAAATGTTCATCCGCTTTAATTTCAGATAAAGTTGGGACGAGTGAATCAAGCCCTCTTGAGAGCTGTTCCTTTTTTGCATAGCATGTTTTACGGACTGTATGCTTTGCAATACGTTATTTGGAACGAAGTATATGAGGGTGCTGGTGTCCTGACAATCTGTTATATGATTATTTCTACGCTTTATGCGTATCTTATTTTATATATGGATATTCGGCGTCGTAATTGTCTTGAAGATAACAAATTACCACCGGTTGCTGATTGTGAGGAAGGGGGAGATTCAGCAGTTGGAGCTACTGTGTTGGAAGCATAGGTGTAACCAATCACTCAGAGTGATCGGTCAAAGAGTGATTAAGAGGGATTATTTGGCTGATTTTAAAGAGGAGGGATGAAAGTGGTTCAAGACCACAAAAGAGGGATTGTGAGTGATTTCAAACCTATTAAAAGAGTAAGAGGATTTTTTGCACCAAAGAGTAAGAAGGAACGTATGGGCTTTCTTAAAATTGCACAAAAACGTAAATAAAGGTATCGGCGTAAATAAAACACAGAAAATGATGACCTTTACACTTTATAACGCATAATACGCTGGATTAGACTTTGTCTGTTCAAAATTCATTTGTAGTGAAAGTAATGAGGATTGGTTTTGATGGAAAGAGTAACAAAGAGTGATGTGAAGGATTTATCTAAATGTCCTGCAAAAGAGGGAGTGAGAGGGATTATTGAACAATTAGAAAAAAGAGTGAATGATTGGTGAGTGGTTTTGTTTGAAAAGAGGGAGGGATGTGAACGGTTTTGAGAATTCAGAGCCCCAAGTTACATCTATGGTTGGAAGACATTGGAGTACTTTGAAGACATCGCCTGTTTAACTTTGGAGAATGCGAACCCAAATTATGAAGTGTTATCAATTTTATCAGATGCACGATATATAATTATGTTAGACAGATCACAATGTGTGTATCTAGTAGAAGTGAAGCACACATCCAAATCCATAACTTGTCCGACTGCTATATGCATTCAATTTACAGTCATGATTCAAATACATGAATACATACATAACTCAACGTCAGAAGTTCATATCTGCGTATTTTATACTTGTAAACCTAAGGAGACTAGCATGATGCTTATAAAAAACACATGAGCTCTGCAAACAAACAAGATTGTGTTTCCACATTACATTGCTACCAATACTCCAAGGACGCAGAGAAAGCAGAGAGTCTCGCTAGCCTTCCTAGCCAGTTCCCTTTACAAAAGGGTTCTGTAACGTAAACATGTAAAACTTGACAAGTATAACTCTACATATGCATTTAATGAACTTAAATATTTTGTAAATGAGCTTGAACTAAATTATTGAATGATGCCAAGTTAAAGAAATGAAATAAAAATGGAATGGTGAAAGATTAATACACGTAGTTGGATATACTCATAAACAAGAAGGTCGAGAAGTTTAAAAGAAATGAAGCCAATATTCATATACTTCATACACATGTGGAATACATCATATAAATATGTACATAACCAAACATCAGAAACTCACATCCTTCCTATTTTTTACTTAGCTAAATACATAGCGTGAGACCAAAAGAGAATAGCGAATTACATGTGCTTTGTGTTTGTATACAAACAAGAACCGCGAAGCCAACTTTAGCAATCTTTTAGTTCTATAGATTGGAAAGGAAGTCAAGAGTATTACCTACTCGCACTCTTGTCTACATCATCATGCTATGAAAGCTTTACTCCAATATCTTGTGCCATTTTCAGCTGACTATACGCAATGCCTTTTATTTGTTTTCCGAAGGATGGCTGTGTCAGGAAGCAACATATTATGTTTCCTTTCCTACAATAACCTGGAGAACGAAGTAAACATCTTCCAGTCTATATAGGGAATTGGGTGAATATAGTGAATAGATTCTACTGCGAATAAGTGGAGACCTCGTAGGCTGAATTATATTCGTTTTTCTAATAAACAAATGTAATATAAAATTGGTTTGCTGGGAAATATTCAGCAGAATTAAATGAAATTTAAAAATGCGTTGCTGTTGCTGTACATCACCCAAACAAGTGGGTGTCTTTCTCATAGTTTCAGTTTGGACACAGCTGGTAAGAAAAGTGTTACTCAAAAATACTTTGAATTTGGACTATAATAATATCTCAAATTTTTACTTTGAAGCTGTGCAGCCTTGTGATTGTAACAAAGACGGCATTTTTAACCGAAAAGGTGATTAGCATACATTTTAAAATTATTTATAAAACTATCAACATATTAGTTTAAAGGTATGTATGTTACATTAATTACAGGGAGTGGATGAATGGAGCTACGTGATATTCTCAGCATATTTAGTTTTTAGTGTCGTTATCTGTTCCTGTACAATATTATGGGGAATTCAAACATTTTTGAAACAGGACACCGTCGGGACAAACCAACTAAAATGGGTTTCTGCACTTTGTACCACTGTATCAATTATGATTTTTACAATCACTTACATTTACAACGAAACCGTGCTTCAACATTCCGAATTAGATTTGGATTTCAGACTTGCCAGTATTTTCTTGTACATTGCAGTGGGTTTGTTTCTTCTGGTATTAATGATAGACCACCCGTATCAACCTTTAAACGTCTTTTTTAACGTGTCGGGCTACAAACTAATTGCCCTACTTTGGATACATTTTGTAAGAAGTAAAAACCTATTGGAAAAGAGCTCTTTGTTCCATTGTCACTGAAATATTTCGTTGGGTGTTCTAGGTTGCTGTAGTTTACTGTTGTCTTGCGTACTCATATTTGTATTTCGGAAGAATTCCGTACATTGGCTTGTTGGTGGCTTCGATCGTGCAGATCCCAGTATTGGGCAGATTATGCATGATTATTTCCATAAAAATGGACAGCAATGCGTCCAAAACTGTAAATTAACATGATGAAATATAATATGAATTTTTTTCCTCTGCTTTTATTTTAAGTCACGCTGGGACGTGTGAGTCAAGCCATGGCTTGGCAGCTTTTTATTATGCATTGTATACTTGCTGGAAGTTTTGTTTCTCTATACATGGCAGTGGACGAAGTAAATGAGATATTTGGAGACGCGACAATCTGTTACATTATTTTTTATTCGCTATATGCCTATCTGGTTTTGGATTTGGATTTGCGAAGCGATCATTGTCTTCAAGATACCTTATTACAACCAGTTGTTGATGGGGTAGAGTCAGCTGCGGGAGCTACTACGACAGAAGACTATTCGAATTTGAGGACGTCACCCGTTTAAATAGTAAGCATAGAAATCGTGAATCATTGTTAATTTTATCAGATCCACGATATACTAATTTTTTTGAAAATAGTATAGTTTGTTGCCAATGATAGGGATTAGGTGCAAAATCAGACTAGTGTTGCACCTTTCTGATATTAGGTTGTGGATATTTTATTATTATTACAAAGCAGCATTACACACAGTTCTGAAGCCAAACAAATAAATTTTTGTTGTAAAGTAGTAAAGTGATGGTAGCCACTTATTTTACAGGCCTGTGACAAAAATATTGTTATTGTTAAGGAATTCCTAGCCTCCATTCACCAAACCGATTCGTCACCTTACAAAGACGGGCTTTGGTATTGAGATGGCATAATAAATATAGGGCTTGGCCGAATTATGTAACAAAAACAACTGCTTATCACACCATAGTGTTTCAGACGGTTAGGTGTGCTTTCACCAACTGAATTATTTTGTTGCATGGGAAATGGGTTTCAAAGTGTATTGGGGAAGTTTTGTTATAAGTCAGATATTAGCTTTAATAATAAACGGAAAGTTAATTTAAATGTACCATTTGAAATGCATATTACACTAAATCTGCATTCGAAAGTATATCTAAATGTCTCGTAAATATACCTAATGCTATCTGTTAAGTCCTCAAATACCTGTGGGGCCGTTGTATTAATTGTTAAGATAAGTTAATAATTAATAAATGTATTATTATCATTGTTGTAGCTGATGTGCAGATGTGTTGAGAGTCTACTAGATCGCTTTTATAATTATAATAATTAAAATATTACGTTTTATTGTCAATTGTAGACATTTCGTAGCTCAATATATTAATGTAAAGGCCATAGTCCGTATGATAATACTTAAGAGCAAAGTTGAACATAATAGTCAAATATATAAAAAGCGGTAAAGAGATCTCCTCCTTCTAAGTTATTTTTTTAAATTTAACCATATTCCATATTTAAATCAGTGGTATTCACAACTGTTGAAATTTTACGTATGCAAATATGTACATTACTATTAAAAAAATTACGACGTTTTATTATGGATAACAAAATACTTTCTGGAGCATTGCATGAAAGCCATAGTAGCATCCAGTTGCCCTATTCAATGCATGGGCTTAAAAATTATTTATTTTGTAAGGGACGGATATAAATTTATTGAAGGCAATCCAAGTCAAGATCAGAGTGTATGAATGGAATGAGGAAAGATTATTACAGAAAGGTGGTATACTCCGAGCCAAATAGACCGTGAAGTGAAAAGAGAGATGAAAGACACACCAATATTGATATAATTCATAAATTCATGGACCATATTATATAAACATATACATAACTCAGCACCAGAAACTCACATTCCTCCTGTTTTGTGCTTGGCTAGGTGCATAAAGTAAGACCGAAAGAGACTTGCGGAATACATATGTTTTGGGTGTGTATAAAAACAAGAACTGCAAAGCCAAATATTGCCATATATGCGTCTTATAAGATTAGAGAGAAAGTGGAGTCTTTCATACTCTTCAATAGTATTACACGTTTGAAAGAACTCTTTCCTTTAGTCGAATGCAACATGGGATTCCGTGAGCATTGCAATCAGCTGTCGGAGGCACATGAAATACCGTCAAGCTCGTATTCGTTCCTGCTTCATCGTGAAAGTTGTACTCCGATGTCATGTGCCATTTTCAGTAAGACGTAATATATACTTCCTTTTATCCGCTTTCTGAACGAGGGACGTACCCTTTTCTGCAATAAGCTGGAGAAAGCAGTATACATCGTTCAGTCATGTTAGAGATTTGGGTGAAAAATAGAAAATCTTGTATCGAGCTTTGTGTAAAACAGTTTTGATAATTCATGCGTGAAAACCTGTAGTGAAATATCAGGAAGAACTACATGAAGTTTAAATGACTTGTGGTTGCTGTTCATCATCCAATAAATGGGGTGTATTTCTTTTAATTTCAGTTTGGATACAGCTGGTAAGAAAAGTACTGATTAAATAATTCCTAATACCTCAATATCTAAACTATTATTAAATTTGTGTTTGGTAGCTGTGCAGCCTTGCTATTGTAACCAAGACAGCATTTTTTTCTGAGAAGGTGATTACAGTGATAGAACTACAAATTATTTTTAAATAGCATTTTACGTTTCAAGATGAATATTTTATGTTTTTCAGCAAGTGGATGAATGGAGCTTCGTGATATTTTCTGCTTATATATTTTTCGGTGTCGTAATCGGCTCCTACACAATTTTATGGGGAATCCAAACATTTTTGAAACATGACACCGTCGAGACAACCATCCTAAAATGGGTTACTACACTATGTACCACTGCTTCAATTCTGGTTTTCATGCTCATTTTCAATTACAACAAAATAGTGCTTCAGCATTCAGAAGTCGATTTTGATTTCAAAATCGCCAGCTTTTTCCTGTACAATGGACATTTATTCTTTGGAGTAGTATTATATGTAGATCATCCATTCCAACCAGTAAACGAATTTTTAGATGTGCCGGGCTACAAACTAATTGCACTACTTTGGATACATTTTGTAAGAAAATCATTTTTCATTAGCAATATTTCCTTGTTACCTTGTCATAAAAATTTTACTCGGATGTTCTAGGTTTCTGGAGTATACTTGGGTCTTGCATACTCATATTTGTATTTCGGAAGGATTGTGTACACAGGTTTGTTGGTGGGATGGACTGTGCAAATCACTGTATTGGTCAGACTATGCATGATTATTTCCATAAGAATGCAAAGCAATGCGTCCCCAGAGGTAAGCTTTTATTAATAACTTCAATAATTATCATATACAGGTTTAAAATGCAATGCGTAATGAATTTTCCTTCGTTTTCTTTTCAGATAAAGTTGGGACGAGTGAATCTAGCGTACGTGTGGCAGACTTTTATTATGCATTGTGCACTTGTTCTAGTTTATTTTTACAATTACGTGATGGTGGACGAAATATATGAGCAAATTGGTGTCGTGACAATTTTTTTCGTAATAATTATTTCCCTCTATGCGTATCTGATTTTATATGTGGATTTGCAACGCGATTTTTTCCCAGAAGGTAATTCAATACCACCAGTTGCTAAATGTGAGAATGGGGTAGAGTCAGCTGAAGGGGCTGTTTAAATATCACCTGCTTAAATATGTGAATGAGATTTTAAATCGTGAATCATAAACAAATTCAGAACTACTCATGGTTGTTTTTTTTTGAAAACTGTACATTTCATTGCCAATGATAGTAATTAGTTGTAATGTTAGATTCAGGTTATAGCTTTTTGAATATCTGATTCTAATTTTTATTATGTACAAATATAATACTGTGTATTAAACGCAGTTCTGTAGCCAATTAGAAGTATATTGTACGTGGGGTAACTAAGGAAGGGTTGAAGTGTCATAAAAACGAAAACCCAGCAGTCAGCTTTATTCATTGCGCAGTGATGGTGGCTATTTATATTGCAGTTGTGAAGTGCCAAAAATATTGGCATTATATGTACGTACAAGTTTTTGTCGAATTGCGGTGAACAAACGACTACATATCACAAAGTATATATCAACATATAGCTTCGTAATATTTCAGGCGGTTCAGAATGCTTTCACCAGTGACAGTACTTTGCTGCATGAAAAGTAATAATAATAAGTTGTATTGGAAAGTATAAATCGAAATGTAAATTTTTAATTATTATTTGAAACCGGAATATGAATTGGAATGGGATTGTCATTTCTATTAAATAAACGTAATGTTTTCTGGAAACGGTTGTAATACGTATTGTGTAAACACTGTGATCAATTCAACCACACAGTTGCTTTTTATTGGGATGAATTGAAACGAATTTAATCGAATCTGATATATTCTGTAACCGCCTTCAATTTGGTGAGCGATTGTTATTTTCAAGTATGTATAATAAAGTTTATCGCTTTAATGAAAAATTAAATAAACAAGTAAATGAAACAAATAAATAAATAAGTTAAGCATTGCACACCGTTCTCCATTTGTAACCAGAAAATACAAGCAATTTGGTTACGCTAAAATTCATCTGCTAGTTGACGTATGTACTAGCTTTTGAATAACCTCGTGTTGTGTCTACCTATTTGGAATAGTTGACTATAAATGTAAAGATATATTAAAAACTGTGTAACCCAACTACGCATTGTGTTGTGAATCGTCAAACTATGACTTCCGATCTGTTGCACAAAAAAGACAAAAATATGCATGGGGTTTTGATGCTGATGATGACATTGACGTCATTACAACATGAGTTCTACAAACGAGAACCGAGCAGGTAGGCATAGCTGTTTTTCAACACAGAAAGTTGAGATCTTTGCTTGCTCTTCCAAAGCACAAAAAATTGCAAAACGTCTAATGACGTTAGAGTGAAAAAAGGAATCCCTTGAACATAACGTTGAGATGTAGGAAGTATACCAGGTCACATGACAATATATAATGATGCTACATATTGCGTCATATTTCGCAAACCGGAGAAAGCAGTATCCACTCTCAGCCAACACAAAAAACAGAGTGAACACAACCAACATGCCTTGTGCTTGGAAATAATAGATTTAACCGTTCATGTGTGTAGACCTGTAGAGTTAACACTCGTTTTGTAAAACGAAATTTAAAAAATATAAGTTGGTTTGGAATTATAAAACAAAAGTGTTTGGTCTAACTAAATTAGAAGCAGCAATGCCATTCTATTGTTGTCCACCATTTAAAAAAGGAGGTGCCCTTCTTATAATTTCAATTTGGATGCAGCTGGTAAGCGAAATTTTAGTTAAATAATTCTGGAGCTAAAAATTTGAACTAAAATTGTATTTCCCCATGAAAGATGTCCAGCCTTGCGATTCTAACAGAAAAGACAGTTTTTACCAAAAAGGTAATTGAATTGCTGTTCTAAGTTATTTCCACCTTTTACTTTCAAAGCAAATATTTCCAGCCAGTGGATGAATGGAGCTACATAATCTTCGCAATTTATGTATGCTTCGGTGTCGCAATCTTCTCCTACACGATATTTTGGAAAGTCCGTACCCATTCAAAACCCGACCCTGTCGACACGACCATCCTAACTTCGACTGCTGTACTATGTACTATTGTGTCAATTACAATTTTCACACTCATTTATAATTACAACAAAGCAGTGCTTCAGTATTCAAAAGTAGATCAGATGTTTAAAACTGCCAGTTCTTTCCTGCTTGTTGCACTGGTATTGTTTCTTTGCATGTTTATATTCCTTTCGTACCAACCTTCGAAGTCTTTGTATGTTTCGGGCTACAAACTAATTGCACTACTTTGGATACTTTTGTAAGAATTTTTTTTACATGCTAAAAACATGTGTTTGCGTTATTGGTAAAATTTATCCCGTTATACTAGGCTGCTGGACTTGTCTTGGGTGTTGCGTGGTCATATTTCGTTTATGGAAGGTTGTTTCCAGTATATCTTTTCACGATTGCTCTTGTGCAAATCACAGCATTGATCGGATTTTGCTTTTTCCTTTGCAAACACATGCATACAAATTCGTCGACAACCGTGAGTTTTCATAATGTTTTTTTTGCAGAGCGTGGTAAAAAATGTAATGCAATGTAATTTGTTCATGTACATCATTTTCAGATTAAATTGGGACGACTGATTCAACGTTATGTATGGACCGGTTTTACTACCCCTAGTTTGTTTGTTTTTGTGGAAACTTTCGACTTCGTTTTAAGAGACAAAATAGATAGTCGATTTGAACATATGCCCTTCGTATACATTTCATGTTATTCATTGATGGGATATCTGATTTTAGTATTGGATATACGAGGGGTAGATATTGAAGGAAACTCAACACCACCAGTTGCTGATGGTGAGGATGGGATGGAGTCAACTACTACGTTGGAAGAAGGTTCTGAACTGCGGACATCACATTATTGGAATATTGAACATGATAATCGAAATCGTGACTCTTCATTAGACCCACGTTAAACTCGAAGTTTCCGTTATAAATTTTTTTGTCATCAAAAACAAGAACGGCGCTTATTTTATTCTAGTTTTTATATTTATAATGGCACCGCAGTGTATGAAGTGCCTTTCAAAAGCAGTACAAAAATAAATTGTATTACGATTAGTATATTTAGGTTAGGTTAGATAATGATTCAGAAAAACGAAGAATCAGTTAGTAATTAGAAGAGTTGGTAGCCACCCAATTTGCTGAATTTTTAAAAAATTGTTATTCTCTTTACACTGCTTTGTTAGTCCACGAATCTCTGGTACCGTACACATGTTTTAAAGATACTAAATAAAAGCTTCATGCTTTTCGATCCAATCTTTAAATATTTGACTTTTTATCATACTTGACAATGCTTTGTGAAGAATTCATTTTCGGAATTAACCAACATGTTATAAAAGTACCGAAAGGACTTTGCACAAATATTTTTATTATCCAAATTTGAGCACAAACTTATTCTCGTCTTGCATTTCGTTCTACATGGATTTAGATACAAAAATAATGATAATGACATTTAAGTCCTGAAAACGTTGTATTGTAACTATCCCTTGATACACGGCACGACAAGGATAAAGCGGCGAGCGGTCTGTTGAAGTGTAGTTAAAACTATGCATGTCAGCCTTCTGCTGATGAGAGAGGGTCCTGGCAGAATACCAGCGGTGACGGTGACAACCTAAAACATTAATTTTAAATGAAATTCACGACGAGGTAAAATTTAAAAATTCGTTTTTAGAAAATAATACCTTGGCAATTATACAACGCATTAATTCCATCCGCATCTAGAACACTTACTGATTTGACAACGCGGAAAATTCCACAAAAAGTTAAATTGGTAGGAAAAGGAAAACCCGTCTCACATGTGTTACAACTCTCATGAAAAATGCCGGAATAGTCGTAGATTCCCAAAGTTTGGCTCTGTTTGTCTACCTCAGGCTTTTCTTTACAGTGATCAGGAAATATTAAGTGTTTGCTGCGATCAGTCCGTAAGTGCTCGTCTTGAACGCATAACGCCCATCCTAAACCCGAGCGGCCCGTGTTTCTACAGTTGCCCCCCCAATCTGACCTTTTGGTATCCTCCAACTTTACAAAATCAACCTAATGAGCACTAAGTATCATCAATTTCGATACTAACGTAATCAGGGTCTCGTTCCTTCCAAGCACGAACTTTATAGATGTTTGAGAATGATAAGCTTCAAATGCTTTTTTGGCTTCGCTCATGTCCTTCAAAGTGAGTGATTTATGAAACTTATTTTGGACCACACCATCTGGCCATTTTCGTCCACTTGTTTTAAAATTAAGAGAATGACAGTTTGGTGGTAATGGAGAGCAAAACTAGCGACCAACAAAAATTTGTAATAACTGCAAAATCACCCATTTTCACAAGATTTGGAAAATTGTGAGCAATAAAAATGTGAGTAATACAAGAAACAGTCTGATTCCAAAAATATCTATTTCATCAGTTTTGTTAACAATGATTAATTATTACACTAAGATAATTCATATAAATTTTGCACGACTTGGAAGCATAAATGACCGTGATTTGTATAAATTAGTAGTTATGTAAAGATAAGCGATCTGAATTTTCATCATTTCTCAGAACACCACATGTTTCAGAATCTCATTGCAAATAAGACCGGTTTTGTGGTAGGTGATAGCAGAAATAAATAAATATGAGCTTGTTTTATAGATGACTGTCAAATATATTATCATAATTACTACATTACATTACCAAACAAATATGATCATCGTTGTTATATGCTAAATAAATGGCAATGGCATACTCATAGTCGTTATATGTTTATTATCATTAGCATCAAACCATATTGGTATTTAATTACAGATGTGTTACAAAGAAAGGCTATCGTACATCCAAACAAATTAGTACTAATGTTGGTTTATTCCTAACTATGCATAATTTATAACGACTTGACAGTCTTATTTTAATTTTAAAAGTTGCTGCAGTTGTCAGAGTAAATGCACGACGCTTGAATTTATATTTGCAGTGATACAAATAATAATAAAAACAGGCAACAACGGGACATTGCAATTTTCGTATGAGCAAAGATTTTTTAAAGTAAAATCAGAATCAAAACAAAACACAGTTATTGATTCAATGAGTCAGTATACCATTGTTCTACCATGCAGATTTTATCCAAGCTACAAGTCAACACTTTAAAATCGCTTAGTTCATGAACCACAGAGTCAATCACCAGTGTAGCATTTCCAAACCTCTTCTCACCATCATCATGGCTATCACTAACCCCAACATAGCCAATACCATGTTTCCGTACTCCTCCAGATGTTGTAGTACTTCCAGACGCCAGATATGTCCTCACATTGTACCTTGTAAATGAGGTTCCTGCTGGAACAGCATTATTCAAAGGTGTCTTGTCTGCCTTTATAAACTTATATATGTAACATCCGTCATGAAGTCCTTTTGGAAACGTCAGTACCTCCACGTCGATCTTTATCCCGTGTACCCTAGTTCCGGCCGCAACAAAACAGGTTTTTGTGGAATCCTCATAGTTTCCAAGAAACACTTCGCCACTATGTTCTACTCGACAAGGATATAAAGGAGATCCATTTGGAGATTCTAAGCCAAAATTTTCCATTTCTGTTTTATTTCGGTGTGTAAGGAACATTGCTGAGATCCAACGATGTCGTTTGCAACCTAAAAAGCCGTTTACATAAAATATAAATAATCACAAATCAAACAATATTGCCACAATTTTTTTTAAAAGGTAAATTAAAAATCTTACCCTGGCAATCGTATAGCTCATTAATGTGGTCAACATTAAGGAGACTGAGTCCAGGTGTCAAGTGGAAGCCACATTGTTTAACATTTTTATTCGTTGGGAATCCTCCATCACACGAGTCGCACTCATAGTGCATCTGACTTGCGTAGTCATAAATCCCTTCACCTCTGTGTGTAACCTTTCTCTTCCTTCCACTTCTCCATTGACAATTTTGAAAGTGAATATAATCACCCCGATCCACACGCTGATTCTCATGTTCGAGGCAAAGAGAATGACCCAGTTCATGAATCATCGTTTCCACGTTGCGACAAAAATTCCCAAATCGGACGTATTGGTACCGCCCGCTTCTTTGTTGTCAACTTCAATGCTGATGAAATCAAGGTCAGCTTCTTGCCACGGCACAAATCTAATGCAAGTCTGGGTGTGATACTCTTCGAATGCTTTTTTGACAACTGAAATATCAGCTAATGTTAGACTGTCATGCAGTTTATATTTTACCAAACCACCCGGCCATTTGGTATACAACAAATGGTGTTTAAAAGCAGAATCGTGGTCACTTTCTTCTGAACTATTACTTGTCAATCTCAATGTGGTGGCATTGTGCACTATTTCATTAATTTCGGGTAGAAACCATGTATCTGGTGTTTTACACGTATAAGTGGAAACAACTTTACAAAAAAACAAACACCAGGTTAACTTCAAAATAATGCTTGTCCTTCCCATCATTGTGTCGAATATTTATGCTTCTATAATGAAATAAAATCTTGGTTTGTAATGCTGAAAATATGAATGAACCAATGCTGTGGGGTTCTTTATACTTAATGTAGAACCTTTGCTTCCTGTCTTGTTTTCTTTGTAAACATTCAGAAGTAAATTTGAGTGTTTCTTATTTTTGAGCATCATTTTCCTCACTAGAAGCTAATCTGACTGAATACTTGGAATGAGAGGAACTCTGACATTTTGGCGACCTATGTTATCATCTTTTCGTGGTATATGATAAGTTTTTTGTATGATCTCAACTTTTAATAAATTCTATGAGACTCACACTAATTTATTTTTTAATTTACATCCATTAACAAGTATTCAAGTGTTGATTTTATGTCATTTTATTCTATCCAAATATATTTTTTCCATCATACACTCCATGTCCTTACTACATGTTAAAACTTTGTAATTCGCCACCGAGTAACTTTCTGAGCCGACGGTTAGTTCAGCTGACCTGTTTGGAAAATTATTTTCAGGATCATCTGGACTATTTTTAAGATTTAAAATCCAAACCTTCCCCACTGCATTTTCCTTCACGCCATCCCTCCGTACTAATGATCCATATGCAATGTATCCTCTCCATCTTCGACTGGCAAATGAAGCTCCAGCAGTAACTGCAGATTTTAGTATTGTATTTTCCCGATTTACTAACTTGTACACGTTGCAATTTGCTTCAAGACCGCCAGGAATAGTGAGAACCTCCACGTTATTCATAACTTCATATGCTTTTAATGAATAGGATACATGACAGCTTTTGGTTGAAACATTGAGACTTCCCAGTGTTACTTCACCATTATACACGGCACGGCAAGGATAAAGAGGAGAGCCATCGCTGGAAGTATAGCCAAAACTATGCATATTTGTTTTGTGTTCATGTGCAAGACTATCAGCAAGGATCCAACGGTGACGATGGCAGCCTACAAAAGGAAATTTTATGAGCCACAAAGTATTTTTCTTTTATTTACTGCACAGCATGTGTATGTTTTGTACCTTGACAATTGTACAAAGCGTTAATGCCATCCAAAACAGAAAGTTTCGGAAAAGATGTACGTCCTTCTCACATTTTTTCAAATTGTAGACAGTAGGCCATCCGATAAGACAATTATTGCAGGAGGCATGAAAAATGCTGGAGTAATCGTAAATTCCATACGGGTTACTCGTGACATCCTTCAGAAGCTGTGTTGTTTCATCACAGTGATCAGGAAAAATTCAGATAGTCGTCACGGTCCATGCGTCTATTTTCGTTTACAATGCAGAGAGCATATCCCAACAACAATATAATGTGAGCCATTGTCCGACGACCATAACCAAATAGTGCCTGCTGGTGTCCACCAACTTTACAAGCCTGTGTTCTTCCACTTTCAGCATTTATTACTTTAGCAATTACATAATCAGGATTTCCTTCCTTCCAAGGTTTAAATCTGATGCAGGTTCTCGTGTGGTAGTCCTCAAAGGACTTTTTAAACTCTGAAATGTCCTCCAATGTAAACGTCTCATCAAGTTTATATATAACCACACCGTTTGGCCACTTTTGTCCATTTCTAACATTAAGTGAGTAGCAGGGAGGTAGGTGGAGGAGGTTTATGAGAAAAATAAATTTAAAACAAAATTTGTAAAGAATTTGGAATTGGTTTACCATTTTAAACAATTAGTTTAAACAGACTAAAATATGAGAGCACTCTTTTATAACCCTGATTGATTTGCACAGCTCCAACCTATCAATTAAGTTTGTCCAACATGATCAGGGGTGCGTACTATTCGTTAAGAAGTCACGAATTTACTGAGGATATAATGAATAGGATGAGATTTGTGGATTGTAAAAACATCGGATTTGCAATGATGGAATGAAAAGGAGGAGTGCAATACTGTTTTTACTTTATATGCTTGCTTGGTAATTCTTTTTACGCAAACAAAATGTATGACATGTACATTTATGATGTTCTTTACAGCGTAGCAAAGTAATCTCAAAACTAATATTCTTGGTAAAGCCAGTCTGGCTTCTTTTACATCAGCAGTTTACATAATAAGAATAAGATGTTCTCATCTCATTGACTTCAAATTGAGTTTATTACATGCTTAAAAAACTTGACTGAATATTTGACCCTAAAGCATGTTTAAACGATGATGTTTACGGAGTATGAAAATATGCATAAAGCACAAAGGAGGCTGTAGTCTGGTCTTTGGCAAATATATATATGAAACTATGTATAAATGAGATCAA
Source organism: Orchesella cincta (assembly GCA_001718145.1). Lineage (NCBI taxonomy): Eukaryota > Metazoa > Arthropoda > Collembola > Entomobryomorpha > Orchesellidae > Orchesella > Orchesella cincta. Next base: position 79,129 of record LJIJ01000510.1, read on the forward strand.
GAAGACAAGTACATCTGCACCAAAAATCGATCGATATTCTCCACAGTTCAAAAAGTAAAGCAGGATTCTCTACATGTAAATCTATGATATACAGAGCAAGTCCATGAGTTGACTAGGACAAGATGGTTTTGTTGACACTGAAGTCGTTTTGGATGTAAAAAGATGAGCCAACTATTAATCTAATAAAATGCTTTGTTGCTGCTGTCCGAAGACAACCAAGGCCTACATCTTCGTTGCATTTTCTATTTGGGTAGAACTGGTAAGGTCAATATGAATTTTTAGATGAAAATAAAAGATAGATTAAGATTTTTTACTTTAATTTTAATATAGGGATGCGGCATTGTAGCAGCAACTTGGACTGCATTTTACACTAATCACAATACGGATGTTCTTCCATACGTGATTTTTGCTTTTGACTTAACCTTTGTTTTAGGGCTGTTTTGTTTCACTACAAATGAGACGTGGTCCAGATTACGAAAGAACTCTGTAAGTAAAAGTAGAAACTTGGAATTTTTCTAAAATTTAAATAAATTTAAATTCGGTGTTTGTGTTAGTGAATCAATTTTTACTTCTGTATTTTCAGATCATATCGCCCACTTTGAACTGGTTGTTTGTATTATGCACCATTGTGACTTTCTCCCTTTTTCTTATAATTTTCTACTACAATAAACACGTGCTTGAGCAACATGGAAATAAAGTTGTTGATCGTTCCTTTGGTGTCTTCATGTGCACTGTCTACTTGCTACCTCTGTTTTACATGATTTCTTCAACTGCTCCTGTTTTCAGAGAACTTTTTCCTTTTATTATGTTCGTGATATGGATACAGATGGTAAGAATAAGTTTAATTAATATTTACTAAAAATTCGAAGCGATTTTTCCAGTACATTTTTATTTTGTTTCAGGGTACTGGACTGGTACTTACAACTTGGACAGCTTTCTTCAAACCCGTGAGCATGCCAAATGCTTGGGCCTATGCAATTTTCTCGGTTGATTTAGCGTTCGCAACCATTCTATTTCTGTACACTGGAAAGGAAACATGTATACAAACACAACGAAATATCATAAAAAAGCCAGTAGTTGCATACTGGGTTTGCGGAATGTCCACAGTTGTCACATCAGCACTATTTGGACTCATTTGGGCCTACCACGCATTTGTTCTTTGGGAAAAAGATATCCCCAGAATGATTACGAACGCGTTGGGAATCTACATTTACTCAATTTATTTGCTAACTCTACTGGAATGTATTCCGGATGGAGATGAAGAAATAGCAATCCGCGATGATGATGAGGATGCGTATGGTTTAGCAAGAAAGCCACCCGATAACTATAGTACAAGTGAAGTAGTCGTCTTGCAGTATTATACTCCTGCTTTGAACACATACAGAAGTACGAGAACTTTATCTATTGACAAAATTATATATAAAGTCTGATTCATTGTAATAAAGACGTCTAAAAAATTGTAATATCCCACTAAATATACAAAAAGTTTGAAAATGAAATCATGCCAAAATTATTGAATGAGTCGACTTTTACAATTAAAAAATCGTTTTTAATAAAATAAAATGATTTCGAAAAAGGAAATATGTATACATTATGTTATATTCAAATGGTTTTCTTATTCCCGTGCATACAAAATCGCGTTCAATGTGTGATTTTCAAGAAAATTATGTTTAACAACGCTTTAACTAATAATACTCCGGTTTATATTTATGTTTGTTGCATAAAGCCGGGAGAAAGCTAAGATCCTGTAAGCTGAAAGATCTCAAACAGCTCAGTGCATCTGTACTCAACCCGATCGATATTTTCCATATCCCAAATAGCAGCAAAATAATATGTACCTACATCTTTTGATCTTCTACATAGCGAATCCACGCGCTGAACCAAATCAAGGTGCTCTGTGATCACAAAAATAATTTTGTGTAAAACTATGGACTAACTTTCAACCCGATAAGATGTCCTGTTGTTGCTTTACAACGAAGAGTAGAGCCTACATACTTTTCACATTTTCTATTTGGATAGAAGTTGTAAGTTCAGTTTGACTTTAATTTTTAAATTATATATACAAGATTGTATTCGAATTAATTTCTTGTACTTTTTATGAAGTGTTGCGGCTTCGTAGCAACACTCTGGTTTGGATTTTTTGATAATTATAACCCCTACTCTCATGATCAGAAGGACGTTTTGGATTATGTGATTTTTGTCTTAGACACAGGAATTGGTTTATGGCTTTTATGCTTCACCTTAATAAAAATATCGTCCCGAATAAAAAAGAGCTATGTAAGTAAACGTAGAATAATAAAGTATTTACTAAAGAAAGTCATAACATCCTTGCATTTGGTTTTTTAGATCCAGTCTCCAAAAGTGAACGAGTTGTTTGCATTAAGCACCATTGTGACTTTCTCCGTCTTCTTTATAACCTTCTGCAACAAGAATCAACTTTCTCAACATAGAAAAAATGAAATCGATCACATCTATTTCATTTTTATTGGGACAGTGTACTTGCTACCTTTAATGTACTTGATTTTATCGACTGTTCCAGTTTTCAAGAAGCTTTTTCCTTTCATCGTGTTTGTGATTTGGATTCAAATGGTAAAGATGTTTTGTTATATAAATTAGCACATTTAATCTGTATTTTACCGTGTGTGTTTTTTCGAATTTTATCAAGGGTGCTGGACTCGTGGTTACAAATGTCGGGACAGCATTTTCATTTCGTATACTTGGACCTATTCACAAAATACCAGATGCGTGGACCTACGCTATTTTCTCTGTTGATTTGGCCTTTGCATCCGTTTTGTTTCTTTACACCGGAAATGAACAATGTTTGCAACCCCAACAAAATATTTTCAAAAAACCTGTAGTGAAATACTGGGTTTGTATAGTGTCCACGATTGCTACATCGGTTGCTACATCGTCTGCGTACGGACTTATTTGGGCCCAAAACTCGTTAGTTCTTTGGGAATTTGGAATTCCCAAATTAGTAACGAATGTTCTGGGAATTTACATTTACTCTGTTTATTTGCTCACTCTGCTACAATGTAAACCTGATAGAGTTGAAGAAAATACAATACGTGATGGCATTGTGATGAGTACGGTTTAGCAAGAAAACCACCTGATAATTTTATTTGGAGAGGAACTGCAATATTTACTACTATTCAACTTCGAATTTATAAATAACTACGAGTACATTATCCAAGCACAGACCTTCTTGTCAAGTGTGATTTATATTTGAAACAATAAAAACAATGAAATTGTCACAACTCAATTAATATAAGTGTTTTAATATAGATGTATCTTAATGTATTTTCTTACTTTCACAAGTGATCAAGAATTTAAGTAAAATAAAATGATTTGTTAAAAATAGCAAATGCGTATCAAATACTCATTAAACTCTATTTGACTTCAGATGTATCGTTTGATGTGAGGTTCCTCACGTTTCTAAAGCAAGTTATAATTTTATTGGTTGTCAATCAGTTCCTTTGTAGATGTAGTGGATGCAAAACAGTTTGAAACTCATAAATCAATGATTTGTACTGGGTATTTAACCCAAAGTGTATTTAATTGCACAAAAAGGATAAAAGTCTAACATATTCTCCCACGTAGTGTTGCATAAAGCAGGGAGAAAGCTTAGAGATACCAAACATGCAAGTGCATCTGCTTGTTCAATGTTTTCCAATGTACAAACATCAGCAGAAGACAACGCATTTGATTAGCGGAGGGATTCCGTCCTCTGGGATAGGACAAGGTGTTTTTGTGTACACTGAACACTAAAATATAGGCCAACTTTTAACTTTAAAATGTCCTGTTGCTGCTGGAAAAACACAAGGAATGTGTACATCATTTATGAACTATTCATTTGGATAGAAGTTGTAAGTTGGATTAAAATGCTTACAATGAAATATCAATATTTAATTCAGTATGTTTTTCTTAATTTGTTGAAATTTTTGTGAAGAGTTGCGGCTTCGTAGCAACAGTCTGGATTGCGTTCTCCGATGATAAATATAGTGGTCGCAATGATAGGAGACGTGATTTGATTAATATGACATTCATCATTGACTCAGGCATTGGTTTTTGGCTCTTTTTCTTCACATTTAGTGAAACACTGTCCCGTATAAAAGAGAGCTCTGTAAGTAAAACAAGAATATGGACATTGATAGCAAAGGAATTGCATTATATCTGAAGAATTGGTTGATTCAGATCAATTCGACCAAATTGAACTGGTTGGTTGTACTTAGCAGCGCTGTAACTCTCACTGCTTTTATTATAACTTTCACCAACAAAAGGCATGGGGTCAGTCAACATGAAGATGGAAGGATGGAATTAAACTCTCGCCGTTTCATTGGACTTGTGTACTTAATACCTTTATTTTACATGATTCTGCAAGCTGCTTCGGTTTTCAGGAAAGTGATCAAGTTCATTGTATTCATGGCTTGGATACAAATGGTGAGTAATTTTTAGTAGATTTCCATATTCAAACATTATTTGACTTTAATATTTTTGCAAAAAGGGTACCGGAGTTGTGGATACAAATCTAAACCTCTGGAAAGACTTGTCACACGCTGAAAACATGCCAAATGCTTGGGCCTACGCTATTTTTTCAATTGACCTGGCATTCGCAAACATTTTGTTTGTTTACAATGGAAAGTCGACCTCTTTGCAAACCCGACAAAATATTTTCAAAAAGCCAGTAGTGGCAAGCTGCGTCTGTGCGGTGGTCACTGTTGCCATTTCAGCTGCATTCGGACTTATTTGGGCTCATAATACGCTGGTTCTTTCAGAAAATAGACTCCCGATGTTGGTAACGAACGTGTTGGGAATCTACATTTACTCCATTTATTTACTGACTTTGCTACAATGTAAACCTGGGGAAGTAGAAGAAAATGCAATAAGCGAAGGCATTGTGATGACATCTGTGCGCGTGACATAGCAAGCTAGTCATGCGATAATTATTGAGCGTATTTAATCTCAACATAAAATTTATACGATACCACGCAAATGTTATCCTTGAGTGGAATTACATATCAAATCTTGCTTATAGTGATATAGTAGTAATAATTGCAATTGTCATATTTCTATTGTATTGAAGATTTGAAAGCACATGTACCTATTTAAATTTTTCTTACTGTCAGTAATGATCAATGGTTTTATTAAAACGGAAAAATTTATAAAAAGGAAATGTGTATCAATGTACTTCATATGGTTTTTTATTTCTGACGCATCGTTTCATGTAAGGTTTTCACGAACCTTAACGAACAAGTTATAATTTTTCGAATAATCAGTCAGGCATATATTATGAAATTAACGAACTGGGCATATTTATACTTCTTTACAAGCATAATTTAAAGCTTGCTCCTGATCATCCTAGTCCTATGCAAATGCAATTTTTACAACACAAACTCCTAACGTTGCAAATCTGGAAGTGGAAAGCTGAAAGATCTGAAACTGCCTAGTGAATCAGCAAAAAACTCGATCGATATTATCTGTAGTGCAAATAGCAGCACAGGAAAGTGTACCTACATGCATTGGGCATCGGTCTTCTGTACAACAGATCAATGGCCTGGACTGGAGCAAGGTGTTTTGTGCACACTAAAATTGTTTTGTGTAATACGATGGGTTAAATGTTGACCTAGTAAAATGCCCTGTTGTGGCTTAACAAAGAATGAGACCTACAAGCTCTTCACATTCGCAATTTGGATAGAAGTGGTAAGTTCAGTTTAAATATAATTTTTAAGTTACAAAAAGGATTATATTTTGATTATTTCTTTTTATTTTTGGAAAGTGTTGTGGCCTTGTAGCAGTACTCCTGTTTGGATTCTTTGATCGTCATAATACGGAGGTTTTGTTGTATGTGATTTTTGTTTTAGACTGGGGGTTTGGCTTATGGCTTTTTTGTTTCACTTTAATGGAAATATCGTCCCGAATAAAAAAGAGCTCTGTAAGTAACTCCAGAATACTCACATTATTTACTTAAGAAATACATTATATTTCTGGAATTGATTCTTTCAGATCACGTCACCCAAATTGAACGGGTTGTTTTTAATAAGCACTATTGTAACTTTCGCAGTCTTTTATAAAACTTTTCGTTACAAACATGTGCTTCCTGAACATAAAGAGGAAGAGTTGGAGACCGGTTTCCGTCTTCTCATTGCCTTTGTCTACGAATTACCTCTGATTTACCTGATTTGTTCAGCTGCTCCGTTCTTCAAGAAACCATTTCCTTGCATCATTTATGTGATTTGGATACAAATGGTAAGAATTTTTTAACAGTTTTAATATTCGAATAATATTTGACAATTCACCGTATTTTTTAATTTTATTAAGGGTGTCGTAGTCACACTTACAAATTTGGCGACAGCATCAGCATTCCACCATTATTTATATTATGGAGCAACACCAAATGCTTGGGCATACGCAATTTTCTCCGTCGATTTGTACTTTGCGTCCGTTTTGTTTTTTTATATCGGATATGAAACACGTTCACCACCACTACAAAATATTTTCAAAAGACCTGGAGTGTCATTTTTTGTTTGTGTAGTGACCACACTTGCTATATCAGTTGCATTTGGACTTTTTTGGGCCCAAAATACATTAGTTCTTTGGCAAAATGGCATACCCAAACTAGCAACAAACGTGTTGGGATTCTATATTTACTCCGTTTATTTGCTTACTTTGCTACAATGTAAGCCTGGAGGGGTAGAAGAAAATGCAGCACCCGATGATATTGAGATAACACCTGTGCGTGTTTGAATACGTGGTTTAGCAAGAAAGTTATCCGATAATTACATTGCGAGAGGAGTTAAAATATACTCTTCAGCGTCGAGTTCAGAAAGTACTACGAGTGCATTACGCATGTGAAAAGTTCCAGCAGGTGTATAAATTGCCTCTCAAAATGACTTTCATCACAGGTTTATGGTAATACAAAATATAGACCATCATAGATCATGAATGCTAAAAATGTAAGAAATACAATATCACTGCATGGTTCTATTTCTGCTTACCACGTTGGGATTAGTAACAAAATATAGAATGTGCCATGTAGTCAAACAAATTTGTTCAAATACTTTCAAATATATTTACCAATTTTAATGTCACTTGGGACATACCCGACTGTTTTAAAATAGCAAGAATTGTGCCAAGTCCAAAAGTTAAGATCCAAAATGTAACGAGATACGTCCAATCAGTATTCAGAGTGTTTTACAAAAATACTCGAGTAATGCGTATTCAACAGCTTAATGGATATTTTGAAAAGAAAAACTTATTTATTAAGAAATTATGACTATAGACTTACTTATTTATGTATATTTAACTTGAAAGTCAATTTGGATACATTAAAAAGCGTACAACTAGCCACGACCTTCTTATGCTAGAATCTATTCCTTAATTAAAAGTCAACACTTTTTGCTGATGTCACCATGCTTGCTTATGCATGCCACACTAAAGAGACGAATAAAATAATGTCGGGAACAGAAACTGATTTGATGAAAGTGAATTAGGCTCAAAGCAAACCATGTTAATTTGAATGTTAACAAAGTGCAAGTAAATTTTATACCCAAACTAAATGCCAAAAACGATTTAAGCAGTGTTAATACATGTAATAACAATGTAAATTATAAAATGGTAAAATCTGTAAACATAATGGGTGTCTACATTGACTCGTGCCTTGTCTTTGTAGAGCACTACATTTAAAATTATGTAGTAAGGTCTACAAGAATCTTTCATGTTTTATTGCTAAATACGGTTTCGGGGGTGGGAAATAAATTAAACTTGTATGTACCTTCATATTTAGCGTGTGTATCTACGTATCTATAACCTGGATGAATAATCCAAGTAAAGTTAACATGTTGAACAAAGTTAGTAGAGCTACACAGCTCGTTTTGTATTAAATCCACATAAATGGACAGTATAATAGATATTTTTAGTTCGGTACTTGAAGTTTTTAATGTTAAGGTGCAACACACTAGACCACTAACTTATAAATAACCTGATGTTGATTGTAAATCCCATAGGGGAGAAAGACGTTATGATCATAAATCAATGGTATGTGTGGCTTTCGTGTCCTGATTCTTGTATAGCTGTGTCATCCATTTTTAATTCTTTGATCTTATCTTACATTTTACAAGAAACTGAAGGGGGTTTTAGAAAATATAACACTGACGATTACCATGATCTTACATGCAATAAATAACTTATACAACAATGTTATAATATAATTTTAAACGAAACTGTAATATGAACTGATTAATTCTTTTCCTTAACCAAATATATCTCTTATACCATACTTCATCAATGTAAGAACTATTCGAGTGTTCGGTATTGACAATAAACTAAAATTACTATTATTATTATGTTCTAATTCAATATAAAATATTAAACTTATTAAATCCTAACACATTTTATGCATAAATGTTGCATACGTCAGGAAGGAAGCTAAAAGATTACGAAGTGCATCTGCACTAAAATCGTTTGATATTTTCCAAACTGCAAATAGCAGCACAGGAAAATGTACGTGCCTTTAATCAACGTAGCAATTTCATTCTCTGGAGTAGAACAATGTGTTTTATGTGCTTTAAGATATGTGCTACACCAGTAGTGACATAGTAGGCCTGTGGAGCGTCCACAGTTGCCACATCAGCTCTATTTCCCTTATTTGGGCACGCCAAGCATTTGTTTTTTGGGAAAATGAAACCCACGAAATGTTTACAAACGCGTTGGGAATCCACATTTCATCAATTTATTCGCTAATTTTATAGGAATACAATCCTGACAGAGACGAAAAATTACATAACGTGATGATAACGAGTATGCTTAAGGTTAATAGGAAAGCCACGAGATAATAATACTCCAAGTGGGGTAGTCGTTTTTTCAGTATTGTGTGTCCGGAAGTAAAGAAAAACAATTCAAAGTATCATCAGATACACTTCAAAAAGTTAGCTTTCTCCCTGTATAAAACAGAGAGAAAGCTGAAATCATGAAAAGTGAACGGCATTATACATGCGAGTGCATCTGAACCCAAACTCGATCGATATTTTTCATAGCCTTAGCAGTAAAGGAATGTGTAGGTACATTGTTTGTCTTTATCTTGAAAAGTCTATGTGCTAGACTGAAACAATGGGTTGTTTGGACACTGAAATTATTTGTAGGGATATGAAAGTCAGATAGGTTAACTGTTAACCTAAAAAAATGTCTTGTTGGGGCAAGAATGAGTTGTGGTATTGGTGCGTCACACCAAAAACTGGAGCCTGCAAGCTCTTAACATTATTATCCATTTGGGTTGAAGTGGTAAGTTCAGTTTAAATTTAATTTTTAAGTTATGAAGAAGATTGTATTCTGATTAATTTTACTTTTTGTGAAGTGTTGCGGCTTCTTTGCAACATACTGGTTTGGACAGTCCAACGATAATTATGATAAAAAAAACCGAAGAGAATGAGGTTTATTTGATTAAAATGATATTCTTCATAGACTCGCTCATTGGTATATGGCTCTGGATTTTTACTATAGTTGAAATAGCTTTCCGTTTCGAAGAGAATACTGTAAGTAAAATAAAACTTTTAACGTTGTGCTATTATTTTCAAAAGAATGGCATAATATCTCAAGAATTAATTGATTCAGATTAAGTCAACCAAATGGAACTGGTTGGTTGTACTAAGCAGCAGTGTGACTATTGCCGCTTTTATTTTCACTTTCACCTACAAAAAGGACGTGCTCGGTCAACAAGAGGACGAAGGAATAAAATTGAACTATCTCCGTGTAAATATTCCTGGTCCTGGTCTAGTTATCACTGACCACCGCAAATTGCTTGGAATTGTCTACGTATTACCTATATTTTACATGAGTTTCTTGCTGCTCCGATTTTCAGGAAAGCATTTCCTTTCATTTTAGTAGCGGTTTGGTTGCAAATGGTAAGAAACGTTTTGTAGATTTCAATATTTAAACATAATTGAGTTGTAATGTTTAGGTTTTTAAAAATCCTTAAGGGTATCCCACTAATGGATACGGATTTCCACCTCTGGAAAAAACTCTCCCAGACTGAAAATGTTCACAGTGCTTCGGCTTACGCTATATTTTCTGTCGATCTGTTTTTCACAAATATTTTATTCAGTTACACCGAAAAGTCAACCGGTTCGCAAACCCAACAAAATATTTTTAATAAGGAAGTAGTGACATATTGGGTTTGTGGAGTGGTCACGGTTGCCATCTCAGCTGCTTTTGGACTTATTTGGGCCCAAAGTGCATTAGTTGTTTTTGAAAATGGACTCCCGATATTGGTTACGAACGTGTTGGCAATATACATTTACTCCATATTTTTACTAACTTTGCTACAATGTAACTCTAATGGAGTTGAAGAAAATTCAATACGCGATGGTTTAGTAACAAGTGCTGTGAGTGTGGTTTAGCAAAAAAGCATCTGATAAATACTGTGGGAAAGTAGTGGAAATATTAATCTGCAGCTGCGAATTCATGCAGAACCTCATGTAGTCTGATTTATATTTGTAGCAAAAATATGATGAAATTGTGACTTTCTGTAATGGTTTGCCAATAATTTTTTGTACTTTCAGAGGTGATAAAATGTTTGTAAAATGAATTGTAAAAAACGACAAGCCATAAAGAATAAATTAATAATAAAACATGCTTTTCACGTTCTGTATATCGATTGATTTTTTCATGAAGTTTACGAAGCAAGATTTTTTTGTCCTTCTTCTAAGTTGTAAGTTTCAATTCCATTCACTAGGTTTACAGGCACCGGGTTGGTGAGATTGAAGGGAATTTTCAGTTTAAATGTAAAACATTGAAGCCTGCTAGGAAATGGGAATTTAATCATTTATATTATATATTTCAACGATCTCATTTATTAAGTACTGTAGATTGAATTATTGTAGAGTGGAATTGTTGCATATGCATGGTCCGACGTGCTATTTATAATCATAAAGCCAACATTTCATATCACGCTACATGCATAATTTAGTACTGACTTAGCATCATCCACGTCTCATGCAACTACAGCTTCACAAACATAAACTCTGTGTTATAAACATATTCATGGGAATGCTTACTCTGTAAAGTAGGGAGAAATCAGAAATCTGGCACGCTGACAGCTCCAAAACAGGCAAATGCATATCCACCAAAATCGTTTGGCACTTTCCAAAGTACAAATAGCAAGGCAGTAATATGTGCGTAGTTTTTATTGACAGCGCGAGTCCATGAGCTGGGCTAATATCAGATGTTATTTTGTACACTGAAATAATTTTGAGTGATACGATTAAACTTTAGCCTGACAACATGCATAGTTGCTGCTGCACATCTAAGAAGAGAGCTTACATGCTGTTTGCATTGTCCATCTGGATAGAAGTAGTAAGTTTGGTTTACGTAATTAAATTTTGTTTTAAAGTTGCACAAAGAATTGTGCTGTCAATAATTTCTGTTAATTTTTGTCAAGTGTTGCGGACTCATAGCAACAATCCGGATTGGACTATCAGATGATTTGAGTCCCTACGATTACAGAAAGGATGTTTTAGTGTATGTGATTGTAGCCGTAGACACGGGTTTTGGTTTATGGCTCTTTTGTTTCACATTACAGGAAATATTGTCTCGAATAAAAAAGAGTCGCGTAAGTAAAAAAGGAATGATGAATTTATCTTAACTAAAAAACACATAATATCTAGTGAAATTATTTACTTTTTCAGGTTCGGTCGCCTAAAATTAACTGGCTGTTTGTAGTTAGCACCATAGTGACTTTCTCCGTTTTTCTTATGAATTTTTACTACAACGAACGTTTGATCGATGAAGCTGTAGAGTTTTGGAAAACCTTCTTTCGTATTTTCACTGGCACGGTCTACTTGTTGCCTTTGATTTACATGATTTTGTCAGCCACTCCAATTTTCAGGAAGCCCTTTCCTTGCATCATATTCTTGGTTTGGATACAAATGGTAAGATTTTTTGTATAGAATTGCACATTCAAACCATATTTGACACTGACAATATTTATTAATTTTAAAAAGGGTTTTGGATTGATTGTTACAAACATCGCGACAACATGCATGTTTACCCTATCAAGAGACTTCGAAGTAATGATCATGCCAGATGCTTGGGCCTTTGCAGTTTTCTCCGTCGATTTGGCATGCGCATCCATTGTATTTCTTTATATCGGAAATAGAGCCTGTTCGCAACCCCAACAATATATTTTTAAGAAGCCAATAGTTGCATACTGGATTTGTGGAGTGTCCGCAGTTGCTACTTCAGCTGCATTTGGACTTATTTGGGCTCAAAATGCTATAGTTCTTTGGGAAAATGGAATCCCCAAATTATTCACGAACGTGTTAGCAATCTACATCTACTCAGCTTATTTGCTCACTCTGTTGGAATGTATTCCTGATACAGAAGAAGAAGTTGCAATACGTGATGATGATGAAGAGAATGCAGATAGTGAACCAAGAAGGCCACGCAGATTCACAGGGAATCATGCTTATTTTATTCATTTTCCAGGAGGACGGGTATAAATCGTACCAGATCAGAGTTATGCCTTTATAAGTTTGAGTTTACTGTACTTACCTTCATTTTTCTCATTTTCAGAACCCATCTCACGTGTGAATCATTTACTGAAAGGTGTATCAAAGTTACATCCGAAATCGGAGTGAAATCATTATTCAAACGCATCTAATCCATCTACCCACGCAAAAGATCTGTTAGGATAAAGCAGAGAAAAGGGAAAGTGGAAGCAGAATAGCGCATGTATAAAAACAGGTGAAGAGGGTGCCGAATGTATGGTTCCAGTGAGGAGCTCTCGGAGAAAGTGAAACGTCCTTGTCCTCCTTCCATCAAATGGATAGGTAAGTGCCTCGGCCGACGAGCTGCTGCTACTGTTGCAACAAGTGCATCCCATTATCATTATCGATTTTTTAGAAGTGAGCACACAAACAACATCTTGATACACAATAAAAAGATAAAAAAGTATTCGGAGAAAGCAGGAGAAAGTAACAAGACATAGCTGAGGCACTTACCAACCTGTTTGAGAAATAGGGTTATTCATCCTACGCTCAGTTCCAGTTCAAACATTGTCGACCATATTTGCTTAAAATTCTTTGACACTTTTTTAACAAAAAAATCTTGAATTTTTTTAAAAAAATGGGTCGTCATCAAGTAACTGTTGATACGGAGCTGACTGTCCCATCAAAGAATGTCAGTGACCCTTCTCCGCTATTTTTAATAGCAACTTTGGTTGAAATGGTGAGTAAAATTATTTTTAAATGATTCAAATAGTTGAAAAATAAATTTGGTCATATATGAAAAATAAATTTTTAAGGTTGCTGGAATATTTGCAACGACCAGAGCCTCATTCTTAAATGAGAAAGCGGGGGTGGGTGCATACATCATGTTTTCCATTTACTTGGGATTTGCATCCATTCTGCTCTACTGTGTTGGACATGAGATTCGATCACATTTGAAAGGATATGGGGTTTGTTATGAATTTTTAATAATTTTTTTTAATAATGTAGGCGAGTGAAATATTAATGTTGTCGTTTAATTATATTTTTCAGTGCTCAGGATACTGGATTTTGGCGATCAGTACGATGGTAACTGGCTGCACTTTCTGTACTCTCATCTCCACACAATTTACATTCCCTTTTGGACCTCACCCAATCTTGGAAAGAGATGTTCTGAGCGCTTTGGTGGTTTACTTGATTGCTGCTAATTTTCCGACCCTTCTGCTGATTACTTGTCGACCTGATATGCTTAGATGGGACAATGAGGACAGCGATGATGAGGAATATTGCAAGCCAAAACTAGAAGCTGAAGGTGGTAATATTAAGGAAAACCGGAAACATAGTTTTATTAACAGCTCCAGTACCATTGATATTGAGAACTCTTGTGATGCTCGAGTTGTCTAAATTTCAAGAGAGCAAATAAAACTCTCAAATCCACAGGGTTGCTTAATTCCAAGTAGAAAATAGACTTTAAATTGATGGTTTGTCAATGAAACAAAGATTTAATAATAAATTCAAATTCAAATATTGACTAAAACCATGTCCAACATACTCATATTCATTTCTGATGAGTGCATTTATTTCCATTGCATCAAAACGCATAAAAAAGTATATGCAACGAAAATGAAAGCAATCAACTTCATGTCTAAAAATAAAGCTTTCAACACTTCGCCTACACATTTAGTGATGGGTTACAGTAATACACAGCTATATCGTGTATCTACATTAGTCTAGCTGACAGCTTTGTTCCGAATACTTTCTCCGAAGAAATTCCGGAAATTGTTTTTTGTGATAAAGCGCATGCATACGATAATTTCAACAAGCTTGTAAAATTATTGATTCTTAGCTTGGTTACCTTATACTCCAGAAGTCAGGGAAGGCTGATCTAGATCAACACTTCCTCTCGTCACTCTTATTTCTGTAGGGTTCTGGGTCAGGACGTATTTTGGCTAATGCGTAATTAAATTACAAAGATTGTTGCTATTTTTCTGAAAAAAAAAGTGAGAAACTACCTCAACATAAAAATGCGTTGGAAACCTGATCCCGGTGATACTTTACCATTCGCCACGCTAATAGTTTGGACAGAACTGGTAAATAATTTTTGATGTTAACTAAATGTTCGTATTTTGCAAGTCATTTAGATTTGAAAAACTGTTTTTCTTGTTTTTATAGATAAGTGGATTTTTGGTCGCAACATTGGTAGCATTTTGTGATGAAAAGGTAAAATATTTAATTTTTTAATACTAAGAACCATATAACTGTTTGTAACACACAATGTTTATGTTGATGTTTATTAGGTGGATTCATGGGCATATGGGATTTTTGCAAGCTACTTAGTTTGCGCCGTAGGCCTGCTCTACTACATTATCCAGAATGTTTGGACATTCTCAAAGAAAAGCGAGGTTTGAACCTATTTTTTAAATTTTTAATTCAGTTGAAAATTGATTCTTTCATTAAAAAAATATGTTACAGGATATTGCAGTCACGATGAATTGGGTTTGTGCAATGTGTACTCTTCTCACATTCACCCTGTTTGCAACCTTGTACCTTTACTACACTGAATTTCTTGGGATACAAGTAGCTGAAATGGTTGTGGGCATTGCTTCCATTCAAATTCTGACTATTGGACTCATCTTTATTGGCTACGTGTTGGCTGTTCACCTCTTCCCAGAGCGGACTGACACCTTGCCCCTTGTCATTCTAGCGTTTTTGGCTGTCATGGGAAATGGACTTTATTTGGCAATCCGAGTTTCATTCTTAAACGAGGACAGAAGCATCTGGGATTTTGGTACTTTTGCTGTTTCCCTTGGCTTTTCGGTAGGAGCACTTGGCTGTGTTGGCTGGGAACTTTGGCTCCACTTGACTGGGAAAAGGGTGCTTGATTTAATGAAAATTTATTCAAAAATTTAGTTGAAGTCTAATTTTAATTTGTATTCTTGATTTTGTAGGAAGTATCCGTCTATAACGTTTGGGCAGCTAGTATTACCCTAATGGGTGGAAACTTTCTGGTTTTTGTCATCTTCTTCTTCACCCAATTTACATCACTTCCGGCCGGCCCACTCTCCGCTGTGAAAAGGGATATTCAAGGTTGCTGCATCATTTACTCGGCTGCTGCTGACGCTCTCCTTCTCTTGCTTTGCCGATGGGGCTCCCCATTTCTAAATGAAGGGAAAGG
Source organism: Orchesella cincta (assembly GCA_001718145.1). Classification (NCBI taxonomy): domain Eukaryota; kingdom Metazoa; phylum Arthropoda; class Collembola; order Entomobryomorpha; family Orchesellidae; genus Orchesella; species Orchesella cincta. The sequence continues at coordinate 94,780 of LJIJ01000510.1, forward strand.
AGAGCCAGGAAAGGATGACGAGGAGGAAGAAAGTGATTTTGCTGATTTGGATCTTGACCTCGAAATTGGACCATTGGAGACCTCTTCAACAAAAAAGGAATCAATTCCACCCAAAAAATTCTGCGGAAGCACAACTACTTTGGGTTCTGGTAACTCGTTTGAAGTGCGAGTGATTTAAGAGAGAGAAAGTTACAAGTAAATTTTGAAAATAAATGTGAATGCGAATCATACATGAATTTGCATATATTAACTTGACCATCCTTGTCCGTTCTTCCCATCCAACCTGATAGTGATGTGCAACATGATATTTATCATTATGATATAATCCACAGGGTTTAAAATTATAATATATTAATATATAATTCTCTCAATGTATTTTGAAACCTTTAAAATGAATAATAAAGCATTATGAAATAAATTCTTGCAAACATAATTACATTGCGTAGTGAAACTATTACGAGGCATTTCAAAAACATTTGGAGAAAGTTCTACGTAAAAAACTCGTAACGCTATTTTGCATTTAAATATTTTCACTCACTCGTTTTGCTTCGGAAGATTATTTGCCTAATGAATTCAAGGACGTTGCAAAGCAAGTGTTCAAATTGCCTACATTGATCCAGCTTCTTGGAACTTGTTGCTTTTCTACGAGGTTATTTTTATGGCGACTACTTGGTAAAAAATACATACTATAATGCCTTATATCATAATGATTCTGACTTCTATTGCTGCCCTCAAATGAACGGAGAAAGTCGACGAGACTTTTCCCGATGAGAGGAAAGCGCACGCAGAGAATGTAGTGCGAACGTGTTTGCAATGATATTGATCTCATGTTGGTCGTTGTGGGTTTCATAAAAGGAGAAAGTACAATATTTGCACTAGAAGGAATATAAGAGTCGGACGTAGACGTTTGGGACCCCATATTTCGTGCTTCTACTAGAAAATTCCCTTTCACTTGTCAGCTTCCATTAAATCAGATTGGCGTATAAATTTGGAATAATTACACATCAAATTATACAAGTAAAAATGGAGATGTTAAGCGAAAGTCCTGTGAAGGAGTCTTCGAAAAAGAAAAGTGGAGAATCTCTACCCTACACAACACTAACTATTTGGACTGAATTGGTTTGTGGACTTTTAGCTTCTGCATTCACAGCGTTTGGCAATGATAAGGTAGCTATTTTCAGTTAATAATAAATTAAATAGGCTTATAACTTATTAATTGCCATGACTACTATTTTTTAGGTGACTGGGTGGGCGTATTTGATATTCGTGCTCTATTTAATTTTTGCATCGGCGCTATTTTACTATCTTGGAAAGGAAATATGCACAGATTCCAAAGAAAATGATGTAAGAACATATTTACTAGATATTTTACACAATTCAAAAAGCAAAATAAGAAACTAACTAAAAATATTAATCGGTGCATTTAGGACCTTTCGAGATCAATGAGCTGGGGCTGCACAACATGTACTATTGTCACATTTTTTCTTTTCGGAATTCTCCACTTTTACTACACAGAGGTGCTTGGAACTCCTGTGAATGCTATGGTGACAGCAATTTGTGGAATTCAGGTTATTACCGTGGCATTTCTGGGTGTTGGATACCTCCTCCTTGTTCAGTTCTTCCCGAGAGCGAGTGATACATTTCCGCTTGTGGTGATCGCATTCGTGGTGGTTTTGGTAAGGGTCATTAAAATTCAGTCGCCATGCCAATGATTATTTGAATAGAAAGTTATGAAATTTTTCATTTTTATTTTTTAAGGGAAACGGACTTTTTGCAACGACAAGAGCCGCATTCTACAATGATTGCGAAAACGCTTGGGCTTATGCTATTTTTGGAATCTACATCACCATCACGTCTGGATCTCTATGTTGCATTGGGCGAGAATTCTGGTCGCACATAATTAAAGATCGGGTATGTAACTATGTCAACAATTAGCTAAAATGAAGACTTATTTTTTCACATTTTTCTTTGAAAATGCAGGCGGTATCCGGGTACAACGTTTGGGCTTCATGTATCGCAGTAACGGCATCCAATTTCGTCATTTTCATTGTCCTATTCTACACCCAATTCACTTTTCCTGCTCCGGATCCACTTCCTAACTTGCAAAATGAGATTATGGGGGCTTGCGTGGTTTATTCTGGATCAGCTGATGCTCTCCTTCTTCTTTTAATACGATGGAGACCCCCAATCTCCAACCACAACAAGGATGATGAGGACTGTTTCGAAAGCGAAAGCAGTATTGACCTGGATTTGGAGAGGGGTGCAGAAAAAAATGTGTCAAAACCAAACATTGAGCGGAACTCAAGTCAACTATCGAATGGGAGCACAGGTACACTATGTCCGGAGAGCGGATTTGATGTTCGAGTGATCTAAAATGGTAATTTGAATGAAATTAAATGAAAGGCTGCGCTGGGGAAAGCAAACATACACATCACAATTAATATTAGATATAAAAATTATGATAGAGAATTCATTCCTAGAAAATCTCCTCTATGCAAATGGTAAGAGGCTGCTGTTAATTATCCTGCAACTTTCCCAACTATAACAGAATACAATATGGGTAAGTTCAGCTGGCTTAAGTGACACAGGGTAAGTCAAGTTTTTGTAGGCTTCCGTATCCCCAATAGAGTAGCATATTTATGGCATATTTGTAGAATAAGGTTACGTTCATCGACTCGGATTTTAAACCTGAACGTCATGTAAAGTGCAAACAGGCACAATAGGAATCTTCCAACCATTTTTAAAGTAGTGTAACTTAACCTGTGCTTGATCAATGATCATATATATCAACTCTGTATAACCAGATGTAAATACATCACCACTAACTTTAATAAAACTAAATATTATTAATAAATTGGTGCTTAAACGGGATTGTTCAGAATTATGAAAAACATTTATTCATTTTAAAAAAATTATCATAAAAAACTACAATTTGAATATCAACCAGCATTTCTAATGAATGAAAGAAGACCAACCAACCAACCAACACTGGCATTACAGGAATCGGAATTATATTTCATTGTAGCAATTTCAATTTTTCTCCAACTGGTAATAAACATTTGTAAATTGCTCTTTACTAAACGGAAGTTGATAATAACGTAAAGGTAAACTTGCATTCATATATTAAAGGTGATTGCCATCGAGGCTACAATCCGGATAGTTTATTACCACAATCCAAAGCGTAATTTGTATGTTGATTTAATTGTCGGACTGTAGATACTTGGTGTTTTCGCTACTGCTAATTTGTTTGACTCTGTGGCAGCTACGATCTGGTTTACATAGTACTAAGGTATTTGAAATAAATAAATAAATTGCTTTTTTGCATATAAAATTAAGTAATATTTAGGTTGTCTAAATGTCTGCATAAATAAATCAGTTTTAGGGTGCAGGACTTGCAGTTACGATTCCCACAGCTTTTGACCTTGACACTAAGGTATTTGTTTAGACAAGTCAAATTGGATGCATGGAACGTGGAGAAAGTCCACTCGAAATATTGATTTTTAGGTACCTAAATGTACGGTATAAGCCGAAGTGTAAGGTTGTCTGGAGAAAGTATGTGCGTAGTTGACGAAGCATAGCACAGAATATTCAAGTTGTATTTTTCATCATTTTGAACATTAATTTCAATATAAAACACAGTGATTTACAACGTGATTAAGTACACATAAATTAAATAAAAATGGGGCTGCTAGAAGCCTTACACGAATCAAAACCTTATGTCGTTGTAGCAATTTTCATCTGGCTGGAACTGGTATGAATACTTTAACTTTATTTGTACAAAGGTTTTGCAATAAAAAAATTAAAGGTAAAAGTTGGAATTTTTACGTCATAGGCTTGCGGAATTGAGATTACAACTTGGACGGCATTTTTTCATAACCCACACTACGAGGCTTGGATCTACCTAACTTTCGGGCTTTATATAACCTTTGCACTGGGGCTGATTGGTTTGAGTTTGTGGAAAACATATGCTCGATTGCATGAAACAAAGGTATTCTTTTGTTTTACTGAGAGCTGCTTGTCGTCTGCAAAATATCATAATTGTTTTTATTTCTCATTTGTTTAGAATAAAAGGTCATCTACTTTAAATTGGCTTTGGGTTATCTGTACCACTCTGACAACTGTAGTAATCAGGCTGTTGCACAATCACCACGAGCGATTGAACATTCAGTCGAAGGAAGCAGGTACAGGGTGTCTAATTTTCATAGCAATTTTGGTCGTATTCCCCTTCACTTACGTGGCTACTACTACCACTACGTCTTATCTTGAGCAAATTCCATTCTTGGTGTTTGTAATATCATCACAAATAGTAAGGATACATTCTGTTTAAAAAAAGTTTAAAATAAACATGACAATTATTACATTATTAATTACTAAAACTCATGGATTCATTATTTTAGGGAGCCGAAGTCGCAGTGTCTGCTGTTGCAGCAAACGGAAGAACTGAGGTATTTACATGTTGTGCATACATTTACCAAAACAAATGTTCTAATCATTGCTTTTGTTTTAAAGAAACACTTTCCAGCCGGGTTAATTTTTGCTTGCCTGCTAATTGCAACTGAGCTGGTAGCTGTTGTACTGCTTCTTTGTTCTCTTGGGCGACAACTATGTGGCAAAAAATTATTGTCGACACATGTAATTTATAAATCTCTGAATTAATCTTACTATCCGATTAAAATACCTGTTAATAAGTAATTTCTATTTTCCTTTATTTTGTTTTCAGATCATCATGAAAACATTGATTTTTACGGGCAGATTTTTTAGTGTGCTGACTGGACTCTTTTATATAACTATTTACGGTGGATTTGGGAAAATGAAAGATGCAGATCAAGATGGCTTTTTGTTTGGAATATACTTTTACTCCTGCTATTTACTTTTTTGTTTATGGTACATGAGTAAGGATGATATTGAAGCAGTTGCCACCAGAGAAATCAATCGCTCTAGTAAACCAACTAGGTACAGAGTTAAGCTTGCTTAGTAAGTACATTTTTAATTTGAATTATAATAATAAGTGATATTGTGTACTTTTTCTCCAGCCGCAAGGAGAATAAGGGCTGCTTTGATGGCAAAAATGATATTGGCCTGGACATGGAAAAAGATATAGAAATAAATGGGACAAAACAGAACATAGAGTGGAACACAATTAAATTATCAAAGGGAAGCACAAGCACTCTGGGTGCGGAAACAGGCTTTGATGTTCGAGTTGTATAGAATTCTGTTGATAAAATGTTGAATAAATTAAGGAGAGCGGTGAGGAAAACAATAGAATGTACATCAACTATATACAATTTATGATGTAGTTTGTAGAATTAGTATTATTATGGAGAACGCATTTTTAAAAAATTGTATGAGTTAAAATCAAGATTATTTCAAACATTTTATGCTGCTATAATTAGCAGTATTCCGGAAACTTCTCAGTTATAATAGCTAACGAATAACGACGACGTAGTTTACGTCATATAGGGTATCTGTAGGAATTCAAATCACGAGTAAAGTCGCATAACGTAACATTTTTATCATTTTGTATTCATTAACTCGGACATCATACTTCATTTAATTTATAATTCAGCATAAGTTAAAAATATCCTTTCAAAATCTTTGTTTCGTAGAAATCAAGCATATATTTATATTAGTAAAAAATGGATTAACCAATATTTGCAACAAAACTGTTAAGGTTAATGAGCTACTGAAAAAATAAATACACATTTTATTCGGGAAATTAAATAGAAAATATAGAAAGCCCATTGAAAAGTTTCACGCATTATTGAATACTCTCCAGTTTGAACAAAGCACCCATGGCAGAGAAAGTTGTTTGGGGGAAATAGAAAACTTGGGACCATGTAAGGTGGAGAAAATACATAAAAATATATTGATTCAATAGTACCTAAATGCCGGCAAAGCCGAAGTGAAAGGTGTCTGGGGATATCAACAAAGTAACATAATTAAGTAGTTGATAAGGCACAGTACGAAACGTTCATCGAGTACTTAATATAAATTATCAAACCCCCTTCCACTTTTAACTTCCCAAACTGGCTTTTACAAGAAAAGTGGAAAATCGAAGTTAAAGTTAAAGAAAGTTGAAGTAAGAGGATGGGACTGCTCAAAGCTTTAGACGAATCAAAGCCCTACGTTTATTGTAGCAATTTTTTATCTGATTGGAACTGGTAAAAAATATAAATTAAGTACTTAAATTTACCTATTAAACTTCAAATTTTTATGTCGTTAGGCTTGTGGAATCGAGATGACAACCTTCGGTTGCATTTTTCAGCAGAAAAAATCTGGTTGGGGGGTGTTATCTTTCGGGCTTTACACAACGTTTTGCGATAGCGATGGTTGTGTGACTCTGTAGAAGTACGTGGGCTCGTGCCAAAATCAAACTAATGTTGCCTGATTTCGTAATTTCACCAGCTATCATCTTTTAAAATTTTCACCAATGCTATTGTTCTTATTTTTGTAGACGAAAATCATCTACCTTGAATTGGCTATGGGTAATTAGTAAAACTGTGACATTCATGCTTTTCTGGCTACTGCTATATCACTGCGAAATCTTGAGTATTGAGCCCAGAGAGAGAAGCATCGTTGCTTATATATTTCGTCAATGTATAATCCCGTGTAATTATACTTAATTCTGCTTTTTCTCAACAAATTCCGAAAAAAGATTCCTATATTGCAGTTTCTGGGACCATTCAGAGATAAGCCAAATGTCCCATATAAAAATTCTCCCAATGCCCCAGTCTCTCAACAAAGCTGTTGGACAGAGATACAATGTTTCGTTTAGCTATTCTTAAGCTATGAACATCTAACTTTGACATTAACGTTGTAAACAACTTGAACTAGTTGCCAACTTTAACAGCTTTTTTTGACAATTCAAGACATAAATTACTTATTCGAAACTTGTATTTACAAATAAATTTACATATAATACGAGCTGATTCAAAGTCTGATCCGTCAATTCTACTCAACACAATATCTGACTAAAAGCGTTTTTCTCTTATCAGCATGATACGTGAATGATAACTTTTACAGCTATTCGCTAAAAAGTCGCCAACCTTGTAAAATCAAATAATACTGTTCGTTTTTAAGACTTACAATCGAGTTATTACAAGTACTTATAAAATCCAGTACTCTAGTTTTAAATAAGTTTTTAAATTTATTTAGCCAACAACCCACGTTTTATGGTAGGGAGAATGTGAGTTTGATAACTTTGTGTAGTAGCAGATAGTTTTAATTGTACATTTAGTTTAGAACTCAGCGTGCATATCTCATATTTGCACTTTATTATGTTTAAAAGCATTTAATTTTGTGATAATGAAGAATATTACAGGCTTGTAGTACATCAATACAAGTTCAATTAAAAAGTAAATTTTCTTTTCCGGAAGTCACTAATTTTTTCGCTAGAGTTTTGGTTAAAATTATCTTTGATTTCCTTTATTTGCGGTTAAATATATTTTTAAGGAGTCTCGATATTTGATTAACTGATTTTCCTTAAGTGTTAGTAATTCATTATAGTGTCCCCGACCTGCATTACAGCAAACTGCCCGTTCACTTTTACCTTGTATCTTGACATACGTTCACGTTTAAATTACATCTATTTGAAAATTTATGCTTACTGTTTAGTTTTTGCGCATACTTTTAGCAAGCACATAGCACAGTTCCCTATACGCAACTTCAAACGAGTAGCTAAACCCATACAAAATCGTAAACAAGTTTCCTTGTCTCTACCAAAAACACAGCCACACATCCACTTGCCATCCCCAAAAGAGGAAGAAAACTGCTCGGATATTTCCCTGCAAAGAAATGGGCATCCAAGGATTTTCCTCTTTTCTAGCAACCTCTACTTTTTCATTCCAAGTTTCCACCCTAAACTTCCAAGCTTTCCACCAGTGAATAATCCCCGAATGGACAAGGGAGTGAGCCTCTTTATAAAAACGTTTGGGGACCAAGGAAGGGTCATTCCCATTTCAATCATTTCGTCATACGGTTGTTTGCTCACCGCAATTTTAACTTGCTTTTTCCTTTTTGGTTTTTAAACTTGAGCTTCAACCTCCCTATCTTCTCCTCCGTATCAATGTACGCATCCATTTTACACTCGGAAATAATTTTGACGTAGGTCTGGTCCCGTACATCTGATATAACTTCGGCCACCGTGCTCCAATTCTTGTAGCCCCCTTCCTTCCTCAACGTTTTGTTGATGAATGACTCACTGTAATTATATTTGTATTTATTTTTTCTCAACAAGATAGAGAAAAATGACTGATACTTATACTTCCTGGATCCATTCCGAGATAAGCCAAAAGTTCCATATAAAAATTCTCCTAAATGCCCTGCTTTCTCAACAATGCTGAAAATTGCTCTAAGCCTTTCATTCTCCTGGATTGGTGAGTAAATCGTAAAGTTTGAGCTGAGGAGCTCCTCAAAACTGTCCATATTCCTTGTTTCAATGGGAGCAGACAGATTTGTGATATTGTCTCCTAAATATTGGTTCGTCAGCACGATTGTCGCAAGTAGCCAAGATGCACAAATGATCTTCGACTCCAGTTTCCCTCTCGTTCCCTGGGCAATGAGAAGTTTCCACACGAAACAAATGTGGCTCCCTACCAACCAAGGTGAAATTTGGTGCTTATTTTGCAAAATCTCTAGTTCCCCCATTATTTGCATGACGGCCAAGATGACAAACCCGCTCATGGTCCAACCACGCTAAGGTTAACCAAACGGAGGAGTAAAACTAGAAAACAGGCCGATAAGCGACAACCATCCTGAATGAATTACAGGGGCACAAGTGATAAAATGTACGGATTTCATGTTGCCAGTGAACGAAACTGAATCAACGGTGATGGAGGCGTGGTCATGTTGGTCAATTCCTGGCTGGTTCCAATAAATGTGACATAAGTACAATAATACGCTATCATACGCTGTTCCAAAATTGTCCGTTGGGGAAAAAGGAGTCCTAACAAAACTGCATTACGTGGGAGCTTCACTCTGGGGTTCTAATCAAATCTGTCGCGTAGATTCCATTTTTCTGATATGGGGAATATGTTACAATTTCAAGTGTTGTAAAAATGTTGATCGCTTGACACTCAGAGTTACTGTACCGAAACAGATCAAGCTCTGCTATAGAGTTAATATTTTTCTTAAACTCGTAGCTAATGGTTGGTGGGTACAATGGTTTGGAAAAGATTTCTGAAATCTTACACATCAAGTTTGAATCATGCGCCTGAGTTGGACAGCTTTTTCTTATCTGTTTCAAGGCTGTTGTATAGTCGCTACATGTAAGGATTTTTGTTTGGGAAACATAAAAACTCTGAGTTGTTTCAGAAAAGGAAATTTCAAACAAGAGCTTGGTGAAAAGCGCAGTGTTGGATGAGCCCCAAAGCCAGTCACCCATCAGGATTTCGAACCTGTTGGTTGGGCTACCTTTGTTTTAGAACGTTCGACATTTTGTGTTACATGAACCACAAAGCGGTTCGCTGTTGACACTTTTTTTCCAAAACGCAAATCGGCGATCGACCACCATATCTTTGAGTTCAGAAGGTCCCAATGAATTTACATCCGCAGTAAGCCACCGTTGACATGGGGCGGGTCGATGAAAATAAGTATAGTACACTTTGCCTTTTGGTCAGGGATTCCGGGAAATTTGAGCCCTTGGTTAGGGATTTTTTTCATGAAGGTACTGCCACAGCTCATGTCTGGTTTTCCTCCACCTATTAAATCCCACAATTGGAACGATCTGTAGCGGAAAGTGAACAGACAGTTGGAAATGGAAGGGGTGGGAAGATATTATATGAACCAGAAATTTAACCGCTTCGGCATTTAGAGAAACGTGGTAAGTTATGATATTTATGGAACAGGGTTTGAAGGGTTGAGCTCATTTTGAAGGTTTAAATTTTGGCATAAGCCTGACTCAAATTGAAAGAAAAGTGAGAAAAGTAAAATGCGACGCATTTTGAAACTACTAAATTCCCAGCGGACTCTAGTTTTATACAACAAAATACTGTTGAAAATACATGGCCTACCTGAACAGAGAAAATGGGACTAGGCTGCAATACGGAAGTGTAGAAGAAACTAAACACTTGGCGTGACTTGAGAACTAAAAACTCGCTATTGTATGCTATTTCAAGATTGGTTTTGGCTAAAAGTTCTATGACAAAATTTCAATTTTTTAATAGCCTATTTAAAACTACCTAATTTATGGGCGTATATTCGAACTACGTATTTTTCTACTCAGCTGCGGGTCTTATCTACTTTTTAAACGTTCAGTAAACAATTTTTTAACTTGTTGCGAACTGATGTTATGCCAATAGGTATAAGTTTCAATTAGTTAAAGAAGGCTGTGGCTTGCAACTTGGACAGCTATTTAGAGCGCCCCAAATAGTGATATTTGGATTAATGCCATGTACACGTTTTAGGTTTCCCTTCCTATTCACTTAGTTTTATAATTTAGGAATATTTTATTCATATTGATTATCAATTTTTTCAAAAAATTTTAAACTTGTTTGTTCTCCTTGCCAATTTTTCCATGTATATCACTCCAAACCTTGAATAGGTGTGCGTGATGCGATTCTTATGCAATGCTTCACCAAATAACACAGTCCTGTTCCATGCAATAAACCACACCGAAAAAACTAAATCCCATATACGTACGTGTATCTCCACAAAACACTGCCCCCACACCCACTCACCATCCCCATATAAAGGTAGAACACAGCTAGAATATCTCCCTAGAATAATAAAGAAATGGGAATACAAGACATCACATTATTATTGTCTGCCCCCACCATCCCATTCGAAGAGTCAAATCTAAACTTTCGTAGGTTTTCCACCAGTCAATAATTCCTGATTGAACAAAGAGTGGGCTCTTCTAGTAAAAGTGTTTGCCAGACCAAGGAAGGTTGTCCATTCCCAAATCTCAACCATTTCACCGTATGGTTGTTGCTTGTCTCAATTTTATGACTTTTGACTTCTTGCTGCAATTGACTTTCCAACCGCAACTTTCAACCTCCGAATATTCTCGTGCTGAGTATCAATGTGAGTATCCGCATCCCATCTTACTCTCGAAAATGCGAGCAACGTCGCCTCGTAATGAACTTGTTGACACGATTTCAGCTACTGTGCTGCAATTCCTTTTGCCCCTTCCTTCTGTTAAGTTGGTTGATGAATGCAGTCGCATATTCTGTTTTTTTTTTTTCAACAAAGTTGAGAAAAGATATGGCTTATTTATACTTCTAGGTACCATCGCGGATAATCCAAAGTATTTGTATAGAAAATTTTATAAGTGATGCTTTCCATGACCGGTCTAACATGGAGAATCCGCTAAAGCTCACAACTCCAGCTAAAACAAGCCGAACTGTTAGGGTAAAACTCGAGAAAAAGACCAATAAGCGACTACCACTCTGATCTAGTAAATTTGGTTTAACTAGTAATAAATTGCACGGATTTCAGCTTGCTAATTAAATTATTAATTAAAAAGATGATCATGATGTCTATTCCTGGCTGATTCAAATAATAGTTAAGTAAAGCTGACAAAATGCGTGTCATACTTTTTTCCAAAATTGTTCCCGTTTTGGCAAA